>JASANA010006638.1:0-44412 GCA_030248095.1 Ptycholaimellus sp. GST1_10
TCGGAGCAGAGGCAGAGTGGTGCAGTGGGTGAGGTGCGCGAGGCTGGGGGAAGCCGAGGCTGACATCTGGAGAGGTGTCGTTTGCTGCAGCTGAGATTCTTGCTGGGGTAGGAGAGTTGAGAACGGTGAAAGAGTGGAGATCGCAGTCTTGGTCTCTCTTTCTCACCGGCACATCTCAGTGGTCCCAGCTACCGTGTGCGTTCAGGTCGCCGAGGAGAAGGTGGCTGGAGCCGTCGTTGCTGGGCCAGAGTGGGGTGTAGAGGCTGGCATCGCGGGCATCTGCCCTCCCGCCTCTGACTGGTGGCCGGTAGATGTTGTGGATGGAGATATCTTCCTTTCCACAGTGGACGGTGATGGTAAGCCACTCGATGCTGGCTTGAGGTGGGAAGGCGGGGGCTGGGATTTCTTTGAAGGGAATGCCGCGTCGGATGAGCGTGATTAGGCCGCCGTGAGGTCCTGCCTGCAGGCCTCGGTGGACTTGTCGGTCCTTGCGGACGATGGAGAAGCCGGGGAGCCTTGGGGAGGCAGCGGAGGGCTGGAGTTTGGTTTCTTGTAGGACGGCGATGTCCACCTTGGCAGCGGCTAGGAGGCGATTGAGCTCGGCGAGGTTTGCTCTGATGCCGGCGATGTTGACCTGGAGGATGTGGAGAGGGTGGCGGTTGAGGCGTCGGGGGTGATGGACTGGTCCTGGGTGTGGGTGAACGTCGCCTGCTCTCAGGAGGAGGAGGCGGACGATGGGGGCAGGCTGTCCCCGTCGCCGCCAGCCCAAAAAAATGGGCGTCTTCGGATGTGCTGTCCGGATGAGGGTGAGGGCACGTCGCGGGCGAGGCCCAATCTCCGCCCCCACTGAGCGGGGGCCCTCAATGGCGGAGACCGGTCCATGGTGTCGCTGAGGCCGTCCATGGCTGTCTTCAGGACACCCTTCTCGTCCTCCGTCACCCGCAGATCAGATATCTCCCCGTAGGCCGCCTCCACGCTCCCCTTCAGTTCGCGGTGCGTCTGCCAAATGACCAATGTGTGTCATTAGATGTGTGGAGAAAAGGGAGGAGAAGGGGAACATTGAAAATGTTTTTTCACTCCTTAGCTACCCATTCATATAGGGTAAAAGGGCGATCTGGGGCCTGTTTGATCTTTTAAAAATGAAATGAATGAAATGATTTTTTGTTTTGGTATGGTTACAAAAAATGATTTCTCAAGTTCTATACTAGCTAGAGACCCCGAAATTGTGCACATCTTACCTCTAACTGTCCTTTATATGTGTATAAATTTTTATAACTCTAGCATTTTTCTGGCTTTAGAGGTGGCTTTAGAAATTGGGATATTGTGACCGAACGAAAACCGACAGGGCTTCAAAAATTTGTACACATATAATGGACACTTAGAGCTAGTTTTTGGGGTCTCTAGCTTGTTTTGAACTTGAGAAATTAATTTTTGAAAACGTACCAAAACATTGAACTTTTCGTCAAAGCAGTTTCTAATTTATGTGATCTTGCAAAAACGACCATAACTCTGGTTAGGAAAAAGTTGGCTCTCTAGTGTTAGGTGCATATGAGAAATGGGCACCTAAAGTCAGGTGTACGAAAAAGGCCTACCCCCATGTATTGAGGCTGCTGGGGAAAATAACTTCTGGTCGTGGATCAGGAGGGCTGGGAGTGTTTTGTTTTGTTGTGTTGTGTTTTGCAGAGTCCGGAGAGATAAGGAGCATTGCGGTCTTTTCTGGCGTGATTTTGACAGCGTTTAGCGGTTGGCCAGCGGGATCTCTGACTTGAGCGGGTGGCTGGTCTCTGGGTGTCCCAATCCGTTGAGAATTCACATGGCTTTGGCCATTCCAGATAGGGACATATATATAAAGCATATATACAAGCAGATAAAAATTCTATCATATGCATAGATCGCGAAATCAAAAATACGAAAATTAATATAATGCTCGTACTTTTCAAGTTCAGAAATCTAATTTTTTGAGTTCATCACGCAGAATGCAATTAGATGTAATAACATTTCGGAAGTCAGTTCTTCATGAACACAACGAGCTTCGCAAAAGACATGGCGTAGAGAAACTAACTGAGAATGCTTGTCTGACAGTTATTGCACAACGCTGGGCTGATCACATGGCTTCAACAAACAAGCTGGCTCATTCGCCTCAGGATGTTGGCACACATCGACTTGGAGAGAACATATATTGGTCAAAAAAGTTCCATGGTTCTAAAGAAGAAGCAAAGGCAGCCGTTGATTCATTCTATGATGAAATAAGTAATTACAGTTTTGCAAATCCTGGAAATCCTCAAAAGACTGGCAAGCCTATTGGACATTTCACACAGGTCATATGGCGTCGGTGCTATGAAATTGGCTCAGGAATTGCAATAAACTCAAAAAATGAAGTGTTCATATGCATCAACTATGACCCACCTGGAAACTGCGTAGGATGCTATGAAGATAATGTTTACCCAGTAGGATCAACCCCGCCAAAAAAACCTTCCTGTTTGGAAGTTCCCACCATCATTGCACAGAGACATAATCAACTACGTTCACAACATGAAGCACCCGCAATTGTAGTCAATACACTCATGAATCAAATTGCGCAAGGTTATGCAGAAGCCATGGCTTCAAGTCAAGATTTTAAATATGCAAAAGGGCTTACGTATGGCATAAACATTGGCATAACATCTGAATTTAATCCCGTAGCAACAGTTGACACTTGGTATGAACAAGGTTTGTGTTATAAAGATGGAAATCCACTAACCCCCACAATTAGGAATTGGGCACAGATTGTTTGGAAATCAACTAAACGAATTGGTGTTGGTCTTGCTATTGGTCGACCCTGGTCAGTACTGGTTGTTCTATATGACCCTAAAGGATGTTCTCAATCAACAGCTGCTGAGAATCTCAAACAATCTAATTATCCTCCCAATGCACCCAATTCATAAACCATTTGAACATGTTCGATTTGCTCTAAAATTTGCGTAATTTGTTGTATGTTTCTCAATTTGTCTTCATTGTGCAATTCATTACCTTTTCATACTTTTGTGCTAGTAATAAATTATGATTTTTGTATTCGAGTGTAATTTAGACAAGCCGGCTGATGCACTGAACCCCCCCCCCCCCCCAAAGGTTACACCCCCCCCCCCCAACGGTTACACCCCTCTAGAGATAAACCCTCCCCCCCAAGAGATACACCCCCCAAAAAGTACTATATTGAAAAAAAATTTATTTGCTTAAAAACTACTATGATCAACTAGTAGCCAGTAGGTACTACCACAGTCATGACCTCGTCGAGGCCAAGCATGCGTCTAAGCCCTTCTGTTGGAATCTTGAAAGGTACTCATTGAAGGGGACAAGCCCCTACTTCTGGTAGGCATGCGCCCGCCATCCGGTATAGACTAACTCGGTTTAGACCCAGTAAAAAGTAGGTATACAGTTCTTCAGAAAAACAAGTATATGGCGCAAAGCGCAATTGGTGACCGCAAAGCGCAGCTCCAATCATAAATAGATACAAATCTACAAATCTAAAAGGCAAAATGAAAGTAACACCAAAAATTGAAGCATTCATTTTTAATGTTTAATGGTTAGCACTTAATTTCAAAATTTCAACTAGAATTAAAGCTAAGTACAAGATAAGATAATATTAAGCATAAACAAAAAAAGTGTATAATCACACAGGTGGTATATCAAAGCTTACATCTGTGTGCTTTTGTGACTGCTAGTTATAAGAGGGGAAGGTTTGATTTGCACAGTGCCAGAAACCAGTTTCACTGCACAGCTGCCCAAGAAATCGATGAAGGGAGCCAAGAAGGCAGCCAAGTCCCAGAAGAAGTGGAGCGGGGACAAGAAGCGTTGCCAGAAGCGCAAGGAAACCTACTCCAGCTACATCCACTCCAACACCAGCATCAGCTCCAAGGCCATGTCGATCAGCCTTTTCGTCATCTGGCTATGCTGTGCTTGGGCCAGTGCAAACTGCCCCTTTCCACCAGTTAGATTCAAGCTGCTTTCAAGCATGGCAAGTTTGATGGGCAAATTTTCCACTGCCTGGTGGAGCATGAGTGTGGAGTGATGGGTGGAGTGCTGCGCTGCCCAGATGAGGAGAAGCTGATCGAGTTCTGGGAGAAACAGGGAGGCGATGATGTTATGCTTGTGGAGCTAGATGAGTGCAAGGAAGACAAGAAAATGTTGAGTCTGCCTGGCAACTTCACCATTGAGTTGGTATTTTGAGCCTAGACATCATACAGCCTAGTTTTTAAACTATATATTGAAAAATAGTTGGCCATTGTTAGAGGGTATGTTGCGTGAAGGTCAAGGGGTCAGGCAGGGTGAGGTGGGGGGATGTAGTGATGGGCCTTCTCGCCGTCTGTGGTGTCATTTGGCTCATCATTTGGATCGTCTACAAAGTGAAACAGCGCCGCCAGCGCTGCAAACTGCCGTTCCCCCAACTCCGCAACCCTCGCACCTTGGAATGATCAATTGTGGTTTTGGTGTCATTGTGTTTTCTCTGTTGCCAATGTTTTGCCATGAATAGTTGCTGTGTTTTTTAATGTGCCTCAATTGTTTCTGTTTTTAAGTATGCTTACTTTGTTGCTGTGCTTTCCAATTCGGCTTTTCCAAGTGAATAAAGATGCTTTTTAAATTTCAGTTAGAATTGGAATAGTAATATTTAATGGTAATTTTCATAATACAATCACAACATAATAGTACAATCACATAGGATAACAAATGAAGAAGCAGGCGTATGGATAGGAAACATGTGACAGTTAGGAGCGGGAATACATTGGTATTGGCATCTGACCACAATTACAACAGGGCTGATTCATCTGCCCCATTCCAATGCGGCATAACCTTGTGCCTGTTGAGCAGCCTCCTCGCCAACAGAAGCACAAAACTGAAATCAAACGTTGATAAGTTCATACAATTTTATCGAGAGCACTCATTACCCAAGGTCATAGTGGTAGTAATTGCCAGCACCTTGAGAACAAAGGAAGCATCAAAAGTCTAAAATTTCATTTGTTAATAAATGATTGTGTGAGCTAGTTTGCACACAGAGTAGTACTGCTTAGCTTTATTGTAGACATCAATAGATGTTTGGTGCACCAGCTTTGTGACATCCTTAGTGTTGTTCCAAGATGTATCCAGGAACTCCTTGGTGTTGGTTATAAATGGAGGGTACATTTCAGAAGACTTCAGGGCATGAAGTACCTTTGCAATGCCAAGGCATTCATTGTGCTTGTAAAACTTGCCCATATATTTTTAAAGACAGAACACTGACGAATTCTAACAGATGGCGCCAGCCTTAGTTGGGTGAGTTCCTGGAATGTCCAACCCGTTCCTTTTGTTCTCGCAGTGCTGGTGGTATATTGCGTGTCCATAGAGTATTTCTGAAACCCTTTCAGTGCTTGGCTGCTGAAATCATGAATTGGCTACAGTAAAGTTGATGGCACAAACATGGGAGCTAACCATAATCTGGCTTTACATAGTCTGTCCTGTTGACTGCTTTCCACGCTATTTCAAGCTCTGGGACATATTGAAAAACCAGCTCAACCATAGCAGTTGGTATCTCTTGGCAGACCTAAATTGATGCATAAAACACCTAATATATGTGTATGCAGCAATATAGGCATAGAAGGTGAAAAGGCTAGCTTTGTGAAGGATTTTGAGACTTTGCACTCCTTGTTTCACATCAGCGTCCTTGTCGCACATTTGCAGAAACCATGAAGTGGGGTCTAAACAACTGCCAAGTATATTTTGGGAGCATAAGTTCATGAATACCCAAGGAGTGCAGTTATGATGAATATGCAGTTCATGGCAGCTCTTACCTGCAATCAAAGCTTTGTCTTGAAAAAGAGTTAAAGGAACCTTCTTGGTGCTGGTGGTGTTGAACAAAATAGGGTAAAGTATTAAGTTGCTTCAGAGAAGCAATTTATGGTTTATAAAACAATTGTGGTATATTAGCGTACTATTCAATAAAATGATTGGGCAGAGAAAATAAGCACATAAAATATGAAAACTGTGGCATTGGGAACAAAGAAGCATAAGATTGAAGCAAAAGCACAGAAATGCATGTTCAAAATAATAGTTATCGTTATTGAAAGGTGTAACTGAGGAAATGGGGGAATGGGCATCTCAAAGTGGGGGAAAAGGGCCTGATTGTCATTTATGGGCAATATTTGTCCCTTTTCTCCACTCATAAAATGGCAAGCAGCTTGTAGGCATAACTATACAACCCAGATTCTGCTGATCCAGGCCGGACAGGCTAGCCATAACAGAGGAGGCATTGCTACATTATTCTGATTTTGGTTATCCAAATGAGGCAACATAGCTCCTCCTAGTGCGTGCTTGCTGAGCCATCTTTGAGTGACCTAGATTTTGCAAATAGCAGGCAGGTTGGAGGCATCACTATACAACCCAGATTTTGCTAACCAAGACTGGATAGGGTAGCCATCCCAGAGGAGGCATTGCTATATTATTCAGATTATGCTTATCCAAATAAGGCAGCTTTCAAATGCCTTTCTTTTTTCCCTGATTTCTTTTCTAGATTTATGTAGCTGTTCCATTCTTTCAAGTCTGGCAGCTGCACCTTTAATTCTTTGAATAGTTACTGCCTTTTGTTCCTTTACCTCTTGTGCTGCATCCTCTTCATCAGAGTATGCAGGACTGCTGTGTTTAGCCTGACTGTCTCCTAAGGGGTCAGCACCAGTCTTGGTTAGATCATAACGTTCTAAGAGCTGATAGAGTTCAAGACGCTGCTGAACACTCTCTGCAAGCTCATTTGCCCTTCTCCTTCATCTCCTTGATGCGTTTATAGTTCATTTGTAGTGTTGCTCAGACTTTGACCTTTCCTAGCAAGGATTCCCTCAAAAAGGTCCCTTTCTTCTTCTAGTTCAGGGTTCTGTTCAAGCATGTCTTCAATTGCCTCCCTGCATTGTCTTTCTCTCACATACTCAAAGTCTCTAGTGCGCCTTTTTTTCTGCCACTCACTTCACTTATCTTTCTTTGTTCATGGTTAGCTGGTGTTTCAGCCCCAACCTTGTCTTGGTGATATTGAGCCAATGTCGTTAGTCTTGTTTCTCGTGATTTAGGGCTCTCCTCTACTAGGCGTTCTTTCTGCCTTTGGGAAAGGTCTTGAAGTTGCTGACCTCTCACCTCTGGGCTCTTACCTGCTAGGCGTTCTTTCTGCCTTTGGGAGAGGTCTTGAAGTCGCTGTCCCCTTAACTCTGGGCTCTCCTCTGACAGGTGCAGTGCGAGCTTTATATGGCCGGCAGGACATTGTTGGCCGCTCACTAGGGGATGTTATTGCTGTGCACAAATGCCACACAATAGAGGATGCAATTGTGTTTTGGAATAATACTTGGAAAGGCAAGTGCTATGATCGGCTGCCAGCATTATGACAAGGAAATCATTGGTTCCTAGTCCCTGGATCAAGGGAGCTTTAAGAGGAAGAACGGGAATGTATTTAGGCTCATAAAGGTTACTTTCGCCGAGGACAAAGCCTGGAAAGAGCAAAGGGTTGCCGTGGACACAGAAACGGAAAGGGCAAAAGCCCACTAGGGGGGGAGGCCACCCGGGAGCCACACACCACAACAGCAGAAGCAGAGCGACAACAAGCCCCCACCGAGCAGACACAACAAAAAGAAAACCCAGAAAAAAAAAAAACAACAAAACCACCACCAAACAGAAAACAACAACCACAACAACACAAGCTAAAACTACATCACCAACATCCATCCCAACTAAACAACACACCAAACTACCCACCCGAGATATATCCACATCCATCACACCACCACAATAAAAAAAAATGTGGTGCATTACAGCAGGAACATAGCGAGGATCTCTTTCATCGTGCACCAAAGGGAGAAAAGAGGAGGAGGACAGGGGCAGGTTTATAGACAGAATGAACTAGGCACCGCTCTGCCCGCCGCATCGACTCAAGGTCAACGAAACTGGCTTGGGAAACGCCACAGCACACCCACGGGCGACCAGGAAGAGGTGGAGAGAAATCACACCAATCATCTAGAGCAGGCAGAGGAACGGGACCTCGTATCTAGACTACAAGCGCACTAATAGGGGAGGGAGAATCGAGTCGCCTGAAGCTAGTCCCAGTGGGTCGTATCGTTCGTCAAGTCTCCCGACGATCCACATGATGATAGATGAGCCGAGTCGATGCTGGAGCTAGAGCCCCAATGGCTTCGCCTCGTGAGAGAAGGTCGGTCATCCACGTTGTTCCTCGAAGAACGGTCGAGGGACGACGTACTGTGGAACGAGAGCCGTTGAAAACTGGGATCCAGCTGTACGGAGTCCATTGACAGGGTACGAGTCATTCGTGCAGGAGCTTGGGCGTTGATCGATCCGGCGACATCGGCTGGGAATCCCCCAGTCATGGGTAGCCAAGCCGGTAACTGGTTGAAGAACTCTGATGCTTGAACTCTCGCTTTCCACTCCTTAGCCCTTCGCCTGACGATCTCCCCACAAGAAGTGTATCGGAAGGCCCAGAAGGACAGGGCCCCAAAAGCGCCGGCTGCCACGATGGCACAGATGACTCCGATGACGATGAAGGCTGGCCTGACCACGGAGGAGCCCAGGCGGTTAAGGTTGGTTCCCAAAGTTTGAGCTTTCTTCAGGACTCCCTCCATCTTGGTTCCAACCTCCTCTCCCAGTGCTCTCCCATGGGCTTCTAATCCTTCGACCACCCCTTGAGGATCCAGTGAAAGTTGACTTGTGTAGTTCACGAGTACGTTGAGCTTCCTCTCTAGGACCGGCAGGTTTGAAGAATAGGCTGCGATGGCGGCGAAGGGCGGCATCAAGCGCGAGTTGAATAACACCGGTGTGTCGTAGGTCATGTTTGGTTGCAATCGGTGGAGTTCAGGGGCTTGCAGGAAGGTGGCGAAGGATCCGTGTGTGAAGTTCTTGAAGAAGGCAGCAGTGGACTCCTTCGAGGCCGGATCCACGAATTCGAAGGGATGGACTTGATGACAATCCACTACAGGGCTGTGATAGGTGAGATCCGTACTCACTCCCTTGGGTAGAAAGAGGATCTCTCCCGTATGAAGCTTCACTGGCATGAAGAGGTAGCACTGGTCTTCCCCCGGTAGTTGGTGATAGGGGTAGACCAGGGAGACGGCCGCCTTCTGACACTGGGTGATGAAGATGGCGGAGCCTCTGACCTCAGCCAAAATATCGGTTTGCCCCGTGAAGGCTCGGATTCCATCAGTCGGACTCAGATGGAATAGTTGTCTCAATATCTGGTATTGGTGCTCCTCCATCAGACACATCCTATGGTCGTCGCTCAGTTCTAGCTTCTCCATCATGTTGACCAGCACATCCACTGTGTAGTGGAGCTTGGCTTCCACGGGGTCATGGTGTTGTACCCAGCCATCTATACGCATGAGTCTATCGTGGATGGCCTCCTTCCTCGCGTTCTTGTCAAAGAACCACAGCGGGTTCGCCGTGGTGGAAGGAAAGGAGTACGGGGGCCCAGGGTGTCAGAGTTCCGGTTGGCCCCTTTGTCCTGAGTCGCCGCTCCAACCTCCCGATCTCTTGCCTCGTCCCATAGAGTCGTTTGTCCTGTCCACTGGGTCGTCTCGAAGTGTCTGCTCGGACAGTGTTCTGCCTTGCTTGTAGTCCATGTACCTTTTCTTTTCGCGTTCTTGGGCTTCCCACCTTCTCCATTCTTTCTCCTGTTCTTCTTCTGATGGTCTCTTCCCATCCCGCTTCCTCTGGGCTCGCGGTCGTTCCCGTGTGGCCGATGGGGTGGAGGTTGAGGAAGGGGCTTCTCCCTCCGTGGTGTTGATCAGCAGGGCTCCTCCTTCATGAGAGAGTAAGACTTGCTCTGGGAGACAGTCCATGTTCTCCTTGTTATAAGGGAAGTTGGCTTCGGGTAGATATGTGGAGAAGGTGGCGGAGAGTCTGGGAAAACGGAAACGCTTTCCCATCATTTCTACCTTGTGCTGCCCGTAGTAGTAGAAGGGACAGTAGTTGAGGATAGAATCGTCACTCCACACGATCGTGTACTGAGGTTGTATGCAGTATTCTTGTTCTATCGAGCATCCATCGAGTGAGCCCAGGTCAGATGTCAGCGAGAGATGTCCAGCTTGTACAAAGCCTTCGATGACGTAGAGGTTGATCGTCTTGTAGGTGATGGTAGTGAAGCAGCAAGGAAATGCATAGTCGATCGACTGGTTGGTGGACCAAAGGAACTTGTCCATCTTCGTCAATGTCATTCCTAGGTACCAGTGCTCCTTCCACGCTCTCCTGCACTGATCCTCTGGTATGCTCAGTCGTTCGATGGGGTCAGTCAGTCCTGCATTAAGAAAGTGGACAACGAAGTCGTTCCTGGTGGTGGTAGTGGTGATCTCCAAGATGCACTGCACTGCGGGAATGCTGGGGGTGGTGGGGACAGGTAGCCAAAGGTCCGCTGTGTGGTAGGAATGACGGGGTTGTTCCTTGTGGATGGAACAGTCCCTCACTCTTTCCGGGAGGATGAAGGGGCGTCCTCCGCCACCGTGTCTGTGGCATAGTTGAAACTGGACGTTCCTTGGTGGTGGCTCAGCGATGTCCTTCCAATGTTGGTTCCTCTGGAGTAGTCTCTCTCGTATCTCCTTGGCAGACATCGTTGGGTGAGGTCCTCTCTCTCCGTTCCGAGACCACGGCTGGTTGGCGACGTCTGAGGGCATCGTCCCGGTTGGTCTGGCACTGATGACTGTCATCATGCCCATCACCACTAGCATGATCGTGGTCCACGGTAACGTTCCTGCCATTCTTGTCCAAGCTGGATTGGCCCATGATGGAGAGTGGGCACTGGGCATCGAATCCTGGGTCGTCCGTCTCCGGGGGAGGAGGTGTGAGGTAACGTCTGCTGAGTCTGCATGGATCCATCGGTGCATTTCTCCGTGTACCTGGGGGTCAAGGTCCGAGGATTCATCCAGTTGTCGTTGTGTATGTTCTTCCGTCTCCACTGCTTCTTCCTCGTCCATCCGGTAAAGCCTGTGTAATAGGTTCTTCCTGGCGCCTTCAGTAGGGAATCCCTGGAGATCCTTGGGAGATTCCCTCCGCATGTGTAGGCTGATGAGTTGGGATGGGTTCCGAGGTGGGTTGGTGGGTCGGGTGGATACAAACTCGTCGGAGGGTTTGTCGGCTAGGAAGGCTTCCTGGAGGTGACTAAAGCAGAGTTTCTTCTTGCGCGTTGAGCGTCTCATGAGTCCCGGTCCCATGCGTTTCTTCTGGTTTCCTGTTCTGACAGCACCCGTTGACCTCTTCTTCAGAATGCCTCGAGTGGGTTCCACCCACTGGCTTCCCATCGTTTCCGGTGGAGACTCAGTTGCATCCTCCTCTTCCGTCTCCTCTGGGGCTTCTGGTTCCAGTCCCATCATCCCGCCATCTACGTAGTTGTCTTCCAGTCTGGGTGGCTTGTCGTATGGTTGCCCGGTGGTTTCATCGTCCATGTCGTAGATGGATTGTTCTGGTGGCTGGGACTGGTCGTTCAGAATGGAGCTGTATCCAGTGTCCATGGAGGGTTGGTGGTCATCCTGGAGGGAGGGCATGGATGGAGGTGTGAGGTGTTGACTGGTGGAGGGGCGAGACGGGGTGATCACATCCTCTGGCAGGGAGTTGGGAAGCGACGAAGGAAGATCCGCGGCGTGAGGAGGGGTGGCATGAGATGCGGTGGTGTTGGGGGCATTGGGTACGATGTCCTCCGCGGGGGCGGCGGGAGGGGGATGCTGTAGAGTCAGTAGTGGCTCGTGGAGGAGAGGAATAAGGTTGCGAATGTGGTGCTCAAAAATGTGCTGAATGGTGCCACCTCCTTTCACTCGGACGTTGACCTGGACTCTGGCCATGAGAGGTCTCTCCTTTTGAGCGCCATGTTTGGAGTAGAAGGGGATCATGCTCAGGATGCATCTGAGTTGGTAGCTGTTGCGTGGGACGTTTTCCTTGTAAAGCCACACTAGTTTGCCCTCCACTGGTGCTCTGTAGCATTCATTCTTGCATGGTTTGAAGTAATGACTCCTTTCTGCGATCAGGACGTTCTTGAGCTCTTCTGTGAAAGTGTCCCAAATGTTGTTCATGAGCTTCTCATGCTTAGTGATGGTCGCGGCGAGGGCGATAGTTTGATAGTCCTTATCATCTAGGCAGTCTTCGGGCATCGGCGGTGCTAGGAGGTCAAGGTTTGGGTAGAGGAAGTGCACTGGAGTGACCATGGTTGGAATGTCCCCATAAGCAAAGAGGGGGCAGGTGTTGAGAATGGCCTCCATTTCCTGCAGAAGGGTACAGAACTCCATTTCCCCGAAATGTGACGTAGTCCCCATGATGTTCTTCAGTACCCTGCTGGTAAGGCCCACTGAGCACTCAACCATGCTTGCCAATGCAGGGTGTTCCGGGGGAATGGTGTTAAGTGAGGTGCCATGGGTGGTGAAGAAGTGGGTGATCACTTTGACTTCCAGCTGACTGAAACTTGCTTCCATGTTATCAGTGAGGGACAACATTGCCCATACGAGTGAAGGGGCGTTGTCGCAGTAGACTTCCTTGGGGTACCCTGCCCTGCTCATGAGGCGATCTAGGGCGAGTAGGATGTGCTTGCTGTCTAGCCATGAGAGCATCGCCAAGAGGATCCCCCGGGTCACTTGACAAGTGTAGATGAGGACCCAGCACTTTGCCATTTGTTTCCTCTCTTTCTTGGGCACTTTGACCTTTGGGTCATTTGGAGATTCAGGGTCTCCGATGGTCCGGTAGATGTAGAAGGGGCCCTTGACGTCCATAGCGACGAATTTCATGACAGTGTGTTTCTCGAAGCAAATGGATGGGTAGGAGCGGAAGTGGGGAGCCGCAAACGGCATTGCTTCTTGTCATCGACATTCCAGGCACAGCTTGAGGACAGCAGTCACCCTTTGTAGTCCTTGAGGGATCCAGTACCATTGATGTAGCAGCCCTGTGTGGATCGGGTCTTGAGGTAGGCCCATGAGTCCGTGGTAGTGTAGAATGAGGATTGCAGTGAAGGGATGCTGCTCTGGTAGCAAGAGAGGGTGCTTGGAGTTGAATGGTAGAGGCATCCTCTCCAGTCTTGCTCCGCAGCGAATGAGTCCAGTGTCTGACAGCAGGAGGTCATGCTGTTGGATGAGCGAGATGATCGGTTTGGGTGCCCTGATGTCTGGATTCTCTAGCGCGGTCATGGCATCTGGGAAACAGTGTTGTTGGAGATGCCTGACCCACAATTCCTCTGCGGCCTCCCGTTCCTTGGCAGTGATCCACCCCGTACGATGGGGTCCTTGTTTGAGGAAACGTCATCTAGTTCTCATAGCCTGCATGGTAGAGTTGATGAGGTAGTGGAAGGATCGGTGGAGAAAGTGTTCGGCCTTGAAGCCAAAGGGTCCCTCCACCGCTGGTTCTTGAGCCATCCGTTTCACTCCTTGACGGAGGCAATGGTAGCTGGGGCCCATCTGGTCGATTTCAGACTCTTCTTCCTGCGTGAACATCCCCAGGTCTCCACTCTTCTGTTCGAGGTATGTGGGAAGCTCCAGTTCATCCGGGGTTCCGTGGGTCCAACTCGGTCCGTAGAACCAAAGGCAAAAGTGCTTTGGTTTTATGAACTCCTCGAAGGACAAGCCGCGGGAGGCCATGTCAGCTGGGTTCTGGTCGGTGGGCACGTGGTGTATGGTGAAGTGGAGGTTCTTTTGAAGTTCCTGTATGGCCTTCACTCGGTTCGTCGCATAGACTGTCGACCCTTTGCCTCAGCAACACTGGTGAAGGGTGATCATGGAGTCCGTGTAGAGATGGATCCCAGCAATGCATGTCATCGGCAGTTGGGGGGGGGGGGGGGGGGGGGGGGGGGGGGGGGGGGGGGGGGGGGGGGGGGGGGGGGGGGGGGGGGGGGGGGGGGGGGGGGGGGGGGGGGGGGGGGGGGGGGGGGGGGGGGGGGAGAGGGGAGGGGAGGGAGGGGGGGTAGGGGGGGGGAGGGGAGTGGAGAGGGGATTTGTGAGGATTAGTATGGCTTTGGAGTTTTCTTTTGGGAGTTGTGTTTAGTTGGGGGGATGGGGAGGGTTAATGATTGTAGTGGAGAGGTTGTGTGTCGGTTGAGGTGGCGTATGCTTTGTAGAGCTTCGATTGCTCTTGGCTGCCAGCGGTTCTCTCGTCATCAGGCATCCAGGGAGTTTCTTGGGTGAGGTTGGTGAGGTTGGGGGAGTGAGAGGTTCTTCCTCCAGGGTTTCCGCGTTTTGCTGTTGATGGGCGCTGACTGTCCATGGGCCGTGGAGTCGTTGGATGTGGGTCAAGTAAAGAGGGGTTCTCAGGGAGATCCAGAGGAGCCGCTGGCGAGCGAGTCTCTTGACCAGAAATATAAGCGCTTTGTATATGTCTCGCAGATGAGAGAAGGGCTTTGAGCCATCTCTCTCAGGACCCGGATGTTATCCGATGATCACGCTTCCGATGTTAAGCTGCAGGAGAGTGTGAGCCAAGCCGCATCTAAGGCGCGGTGCTGGCTGTCAGGAGCTCGCAGTCTTGCAGTTGGCTCGTGGGTCAGCGTCTTCGAGTCCGAGTGCAGCGGGCAGTCAGTTGCTTCAGTCTCTGCAGTGAGTTTGTCTCGTTGCGAAGGTCCCTTCGTCGGTGAGTCGAAGGAGGGTGTTTGAGTGTAGCATGTCTGGTTTGTGGTGGTGAGTGGAGGGAGTGTAGTGTGAGATTGGAGGGTGGTGTTGTCCTAGTAGCGGGGGGTGAGCGTGCTGGGTGGCGGCGTAGAATGACTTGGGGTGTGCACTTCCACCCCTTCTTCCCCCTCTGGTTGCCCCGCGTCTTGGTGAGGGGTCCAGGCCATTATTCAGGGGAGCCTTGAAGGCTTTCGGGGGTGGCAAGGAAGAAGGGTGTGGTGGTAGGCGGGTCTTATCGCCGTTGTTTGCTGCTCTTGGAGGCCGCTTTTTGTGGCTTGGCCAAAAAAGTAGGCGGAGGGAGGGTAGTCCCCTCTTTCTTGCCGCCTTCTTGCGAAGAGGGAAGTTCTGATGGGGGGGGGGGTTTGCAGGGGAGTGTGTGGCGTGCAGGGCAGAGTGTAAGGAGGGGGTGTAGGAGGGGGGCTGGGGCAGGGGGAGGTGAGGCGAAGATTGAGCTGGCGTGTGTGAGGCCAAGCCCTTGCTTCCCCTAATCGCTGCCAAGCACTTTACGCATTGTCAAAACAATCGTAAGATGCCGCATGAGCGAGATTCGTTAGCGCTGTTGGCTGTGAGCAGATGAGAGTCGCGCGTCCAGTCAGCCGCTTTTTTGGCTGGAGGCGGACTCATTGGCCCGCATGAGAGATCTGCCATTGGTTGGCTGCAAAGCAGATCGAAGTAGTCTGCGCTCGTCAGCAGCCACTTGTTTGGCTGCGAGGCGGATGGGGCTGCGGATGGGTAGGAGCGGAAGTGGGGAGCCGCAAACGGCATCGCCTCCTGTCATCAACATTCCAGGCACATCTTGAGGACAGCAGTCACTCTTTGTAGTCCTCGAGGGATCCAGTACCATTGTGTAGCAAGGCCAGTGTGGATCGGGGACTTGAGGTGGCCCATGAGTCCGTGGTAGTGTAGAATGAGGATCGCAGTGAAGGGATGCTGTCTCCGGTAGCAAGAGAGGGGTGTTTGGAGTCGAATGGTAGAGGCATCCTCTCCAGTCTTGCTCTGCAGCGAATGAGTCCGGTGTCCGACAGTAGGAGGTCATGCTGCAGGATGAGTGAGATGATCGGTTTGGGTGCCCTGATGTCTGGATTCTCTAGCGCGGTCATGGCATCCAGGAACCAGTGTTGTTGGAGATGCCTGACCCACAATTCCTCTGCGGCCTCCCATTCCTTGGCAGTGATCCACCCCATACGATGGGGTCCTTGATTGAGGAAGCGTCGTCTAGCTCTCATCACCTGCACGGTGGAGTTGATGAGGTAGTTGAAGGATCGGTGGAGAAAGTGTCAGGCCTTGAAGCCAAAGGGTCCCTTCACCGCTGGCTCTTGAGCCATCCGCTTCACCCCTCGAAGGAGGCAATGATAGCTGGGGCCCATCTGGTCGATTTCCGACTCTTCTTCCTGTGTGAGCATCCCCAGATCTCCACTCTTCTGTTCTAGGTATGTAGGAAGCTCCAGCTCATCTGGGGTTCCATGGGCCCAACTTGGTCCATAGAACCAAAGGCAAAAGTTCTTTGGCTTCATAAACTCCTCGAAGGACAAGCCACGGGAGGCCATGTCGGCTGGGTTCTGGTCGGTGGGCACATGGTGTATGGTGAAGTGGAGGTTCTTTTGAAGTTCCTGTAGGGCCTCCACTTGGTTCGTCGCATAGACCATCGGCCCTTTGCCTCAGCGACACTGGTGAAGGGCGATCATGGAGTCCGTGTAGAGATGGATCCCGGCGATGCGGACACTCATCGGCAGTTCCCTCACCACGATCTTCATGGCCCTGGCCACTTTCTCTAGGGCCAATAGTTCGGTTTTCGGGGTGTCTCATAGCTTGGGTGGATTAGGCGATGCCTTGGTGAAGAGGAGTGAGCATAACACACCATGCATCAGCTGACGGTAAGATCCGTCTCCTTCATACTGTCGCACAAACTCAATCGCTTCCTCTGGGCTGTAGCTGTGGACGTAAATGCAGAGACCGTGTCCCCGATCGCTGGCATCAGCAAATGCCAGCAGGTTCACTTCTATGTCTTCTGTCCAGGTTACTCTCCTGGCCACCTTCAGCTCGGGTAATTGGCGAAGGTCTCCCGCCACTTCTTCCCAGTGCTCCACCAGTTCAGGGACTTCAATCACATCGTCCCACCCAAACTGTCCCTCATTTGTGGCAACGTCTTGGAACACCATCTTAGCTCTCAGGGTAACTGGGGCGGCGAGGGAAAGTGGATCGAAGTAGGCTGCAAAAGCGGACAGGATCCGCCTCTTGGTGCATGGGTGCATTGCCTTGTCCTCTGGTTTAGCGACCCCCAGAACATCGTTTCCCAAGTCGTAAGCGACGCCTAGGATTTTCTGTCCCTCCAGTTTTCCTTTCTCCACCATCCTCAGTCGCGTGTTGAACTTGTGGGAGTTCGAGGTGAATTCTCGGAGATTCATGCCCGCTTCTCGGAAGATCCTTTTCACTTCGGACTTCTTCCGTAGAGCTTCCTCGTAGTCTCGCGCCGTGAAGGCGACATTGTTGACGTAGGTCAGCGATTTCATTTCCTTGGCAAGTGGTGTATCGTACTGAGCCAGATGAAGATCGATGACGACTTGTAGGACGGCTGGACTGCTCTTGAATCCGAATCCGACTCTCTTGAGTCGGAGGCACTGGATGTTCCCCAGTCCCGGCAGCTTGTCTGGGTTTATTACCCAGAGGAACCTGGTCAGATCCTTGTGTTCTTCTGTCGGCAGGATTTAGAGGAAGGCCTTCTCAAGGTCCCCGAAGACAATGATCTCCGAAAAGCGACTCCTGATGAGAATCCCATGAAGACTCTTGAGGAGCTGAGGTCCGGTCTCCAGTAGGTCATTGAAGGTCTTGTTGGCTGTCACGCTAGCCGTGGGGTCTAGCACCGGTCTGCACTTGGTGTGTTGGGAAGATGTCTTGATGACAGGAAAGCAGGGAAGGTAGAAGACGGTGCTGGGTTGGTGGGCATCCTCCGTGTAAGGGATGACCTCCGAGTAACCTGCCTCCACCTGTTCCATGATTGCTTTGTGGAACATTCTGGTGAGGTCCTTCCGGGCTAGGGTATTGTAGGCTGATTTGAGACGGGTGTATGCATAGTTGCGGCCGTCAATCGCATCGTTAGGGAACCCATCGATGAAGGGGAAGGGTGCGCAGTAGCATCCTTCCTTCTTCGTAAGGAGCTTTCGGAATCGATCGAGGGCCGCCTCTTCGGTGGTGGTGGTCAGCTCGTCCTCGCTGATTCCTTCTCTCTCCAGCGAGTGATACTCTTGGAGTTCTACTACGGCGGAGGAGTTCATCAGGACCGTCAGCCTCTTGCTCTGCCTCCTCTCCATGAATGGTCCGATAGGAGGTAGCGGGCTTCCAACCAGTAGGTCGCCAATGGGGGACAGAAAGATGGTCAGTCCCTCCTTGATACGTTGACTTTGGCTCGCCGCGCAGGCTAGCATGTAAGCCGTGATGTCTTGTCCGAAAAGGATGTCTACTTCCACCTTCCTCTTTGAATCTCTGGGTGGCAGGTTGAGAAGTGAAGGGTATGCTTCTTGTAGACGGTCCCATTCATCCAGCAGGAAGACTGGCTCCAGTGTGATGGGGGGACACATGTCACCCTCTGTCACCCAGGCTTCCACACTGAATTCGTATCCATTGTCAGTCATAAGGTTGAGCAGCACTTTCCTCATGGCCATCCGGTATCGTTTCGTCTGTCCAAAGACTCCGGTGCTGATGATCTGTGTGCCCAGCATCTTGAGTCCCAGGAAGTCTGCTACCTGGCTGGAGATGGTCATTAGCTGCGAGCCAGAGTCTAGTAGGCAGGAGACTCCCGTCGTCACTTGCTTGTCCTTGGAGTGGAGGTGGGCGTGGAATGCCAGCATGACGGGACCAGTATCTACTGTCTCCTGCTTAGACACCAGCATGACCGTCGGTTGGTCCCATTCGTGCTGTCTGTTGGAGGAGGGGGAGCGGCTACGATGGTGCTGGGTGGATGATCTCCGCTGTGTGACGCATGTCGGGTACCTGACTCCTGCCCGCCGCGAGGAGAGGATGAGCGTGTCCTGGGGCTGTCGGGGAAGGTGTCGTAGCAGAAAGCCGAGTGATGGTGGAGTTGTTTGCAGAATCGGCATGGAAACTGTGACTTGCAGTCATTAGCGTTGTGCCCCTTCGAGAGGCATTGGTAGCAGCATCGGAATTTGTTCACGTGTTCCTTCCTCTGTTTGGCCGTGTTGAATTTGTGGCAATCCACTGCCTTGTGATTGCCAAGGCAGAAGGCACATGGTTTGTATTGGGCTTCGGGGGTGGATTGTTCAGCCGGTAGCGCTAGTGTCGTAGTTTCCTCAGGGCTTTCCGTCTCATCTACTCTGGCGGTGAGAATGTGGGTTCTTGTTTGAGGACTAGTGGGGCGCGAAGTCCTTGATGATGCCCGGGAATCCGGGCATGTCGGCCTCATCACCAGTCGCGATTGGAGTACTTGAGCCTCATCTTCGAGGATGGGGATGAGGTGGTTGATGCTGATGTCGTGGAGTGGGACCTTCCGGAGTCTGCTGATGCACCGATTGTACAGACGGGAGGTCAGTTTTTCCATGACGGGTTGCGTGAGGTGAAGGAGCTTCGTTTCTGGCATTCTGCACTGTACCAGAAGGAAGTAGAAGCTGGAGCGGAGTTGGTCGATGAAGCTGATCAGGTTGTGATCAGTGACTGCAGGAAGTTTCTCGATATCCTCCTTGGCCCATTGGATTAGGAGAGTGGGATTCTCATAATCTCGTGTCAAGAGGTTGAGGATGACTTCGAAGTTCGCTGGGTCCGCCAGGTACCGTTGGACTTTCTTGAGGGGTTCTCCTTCCAAACACTGGCCGAGCACTTGTATACGTCGGTGAGGGTCGGTGGTGAGCCGGTTGATAAGATGGAGGAAGTCTGCCTTCCAATTGGGGAAGTCCAGGGGGTCCCCCTTGAAGCGTGGGTATGCCAGAGGGGGCAAGGTTTGGCGCAGAAGGTCGTTCTCTTGCTTGAGGACGAGATGCTGTAGGACGTTTTGACAACTCTGCAATGTAGTCAGTCCCGAGCCTCCCGTAGTTGTAGCCATGTTCTGATTGTCAGTTGGTGTGCCAGTGGGTAGCGCAGGAGTCGCCTGAGGGACCCGGGGTTGTTGAGCTCGAGTTTCCACTTGTGCTGGGGCATGGTATCTGGTCCTGGCGGGGCTGGGTGGGAAGCGCAACGTTGTGGCTCTGCTCCACCACCTCCGCTTTCTCCCTCACGTTCGGTGGTTCATGGCTGCGGTGGTGGTGGAGGAGGGGGTGGGATAAGGTCGGGTCCCAGTGAACCATTGGGTGGTGGGGGTGGTGGCGCATAGAACCAGCAACCTTGCTGTGCCTGGTAGTAGTTGCCGCGGGGTGCGGTCCCCATTGCTTGGGACGGATCTTCTTTGAGGCCATATCTCCAGGACGTATCCATGTCCATGGTGGATGTCCGCAGCGGGGGAGTAGGTGGCGGAGGTAGGGGCTCCGCATCCGTGGGCGGGGGGATGGAAGGTAGCATCGTTGGAGGCCTGGTCAACGCTGCTGGAGTTGAGAAGGTGTCTTCCATCGATCTCAATGCACTGAGTGTGGAACGGTCGGGAAGGGAAGGATGAGTGGGTCCGGGTTGCTCTGCTCGCGTTCCTGGTGGCCCTTGGATTCGTGTGGGTTGGATGTCGAATGCCACCTGCAGTCGAGTGTCATTGGGCCGTCCTATCGTCCACCCAGGTCCCACTGCCTCTCCCGGTGGGGGTCCAGGTGGGACGGTGGGTGGGCGATTTCCACCTCCGGCGACCATGACCAATCGATGCACCTCTCCTTCTGGTGCCGAGGACATCGGTTCTGTATCGACTGGCAAAACCGTAGTCTGCCTAGTTGTCATAGAGACATTGGTGTTCGTATCCACTCCGGCCATGGTGACGTCCTGCAGCGCCACTTGGGCTGTGGAAGGATTCACGTACAGGAAGGTGGCAGGCGCTCGTTGTTGCGTCTCCATGGGGGTCGGAGTCGGGGCGATGGCCTGTGCTCTCGTGTCCTGTTGGGGTTGTAGGTGCAGCGTTGCGGCTGGCAGTGGCTCTGGCAGGTTGCGGCATAGGATTGTGACTGAGTCGTCTGGTTGTTCTCTGATGAATGGTGAGTGGTATCGTTGGAAGGGTCTCCTAAAGTTGTCTGGGGTTGGGAGATGGGCCAGTGAAGTGTTTCGCTCCAGAGGAGGAAATGGAGCTGGTTGAGGATTGGCTCTCGCCAATGGTTGGGAGGGGTAGTAGAGTGCTATGCTCCCGTCTGGTTCCTGTCGGAGGAAGGTTCGTGGTTCTGAGCGGGGTTGGTGCATAGGCACTGGGGGAAGGATGGTTGGCCTTGGCACTAGTGCTTGATGATAGTTGGTCTCTTGTGGGGATGCTGACGTGACGTAGTGCCCCACTGGGAGGGGATAGTAGCAGATCTGCCAGCCCTGGTGGTCAGGGATGGTTCCCGTTGGAGCCGGGAGAGGAATGGTTCTTGCCGATGGAAGTGATGATGGTGGCGCTGGCAGTGGTTTCGTAGGCGCTGTCAGCGCGAGAGCTGGGGTCTGCGGCGCCGGAGCAGGTAGGGCGAGTTGCTGTGGCAGTGCTGGGAGAGTTGGTTGAGAGGGCACCGAGATGGGCGGGTACTGTGCTAACTCTCCCGGCCGTGGGTGAAGAGCAATGTGGAGCATGTGAGCAGGCACTAGGAAGGTGACTCCGCATGTGCGGGGGCCTCAATCAGTAGTAGGTGTGGAGGGGGTGGGAGTGAGGCAATGGTTGTCGATGCGGGAAGGGCGCGAGGGGCAGTCTGCCGTGCAGAGTCTGCAAGGAGTTCCTCTTCGCTGTAGCCGAGATGCTTAGTGGCTACTGTGCGGGCCTCTCCCTGGAGTCTTTCTTTCTGAGCGAGTTGCTGCTGATTTCCAGTTCTGGGCATCGTGGATCGTCCTGAGGCAGGGTCTTCAACTGATTGCTCAGTTGGAGTAGGCGTTGTGATGCTCGGTTGAGGTCGGCGTATGCTTTGTAGTAGGCTTCCGATTGCTCTTGGCTGCCAGCGGTTCCATCTCGTCCATCCCAGGTCATGCCCAGGGAGTTGTCGTTGGGTGAGGTACTGGTGAGGTTGGGGGAGATGGACGGAAAGGTTTCTTGGCCTCGCCAGGGTTGTCCTGCGTTTTGCTGTCGATGGAGCGCTGATCTGTCCATGGGCACGGTGGAGGTGTCGCTGTGGGATGCTGGGTCCAAGTCCATAAAGAGGGGTTCCTCAAGGACGAGATCCAGAGGAGCGTCGGCTGGCGGAGGTCGAGTCTCATTGAATCCCAGAAATATACAAGCAGCTTTGTATATGTCATCGCAGATGCATAGAAAGGGGGCTTTGTAGGCGTCATCTTCACTGCTCAGGAGCGCTCGGATGTTATCCGGATGATACACGCCTTGTGCGACGAGTTGTTCCATAAGGCTGAACCAGGAGCAGTCGTTGGCAGCGCAGCAGTCCCGACATCTATAGGACGCGGTGCTGGCTGTCAGGAGCTTGCGACAGATCTTGGCCATGTACTGGACGTCCGTGGGGTTCAGCATCCATTCGAGTTTGCCCTGAGTGCAGGCCGGGCAGTACAGTTGCTTGCAGTCTCCGCAGTCGAGTTTGTGCTCGTTGGCAAAGGTCCCCTTGCAGTCGGTGCAGTCGAAGACGAGGGTGTTCTGAGCTGTAGCCATGCTCCTGGTTTGTGGTTGGTCGAGCTGGAGGGAGGGTGGTGTGAAGATCTCAGAGGGCGGTGTTGTCCTGTGTAGCGGGCGGGTGAGCATCGCTGGGGTGGCAGCGTAGAATGACTTGGGGTGTGCACTTCCACCCCTTCTTACTCCTCCTCTCCTGTTTGCCCCGCGTCCTTGGTGAGGGGTCCCAGGCCATTAATCGTCAGAGCGGGAGCCCTCCTTGAAGGCCGCCTTTTCTGAGGCGGGTGGCAAGGAAGAAGGGTGTGGTGGTAGGGCGGGTCATTAATCGCCAGTTGTTTGCCACTCCTTGGAGGCCGCTTTTTGTGGCTTGCGCCAAAAAACGTAGGCCCGCGGAGGGAGGGGCAATTAGTCCACCCTCTCTTCTTGCTGCCCTTCTTGCGAAGACTGGGGGAACAGGTTCCTGATGGGGGGGGGGGTTGCAGGGGAGTGTGTGGCGCTGCAGAGCAGAGTGTACAGCGAGGGGGTGTAGGCAGGGGGGCTGGGGCAGGCGGCGAGGTGAGGCAAAGATTGAAGCTGGCCGTGTGTGAGGCCAAGCCCTTGCTTGCCCCTAAGTCGCTGCCAAGCACTTTACGCATTGTCAAAACAATCGTAATAAGATGCACTGAGCCGAGATTCCCTGTTTGAAGCAGCCACTGTTCGGCTGTCGAAGCAGACTTGAAGTAGTCTGTGCTCGTCCAGTCAGCCGCTTTTTTGGCTGCGAGGCGGACTCCTATTGGCCCGCACTGACGAGAATCTGCCACTTGGTTGGCTGCAAAGCAGACTCGAAGTAGTCTGCGCTCGTCCAGTCAGCCACTTGTTTGGCTGCGAGGTGGACTCCTATTGGCCCGCACTGACGAGATCGGCCACTTGGTTGGCCGCAAAACAGGCTCGAAGTAGCCTGCGCTTGTCCAGTCAGCCACTTGTTTGGCTGCGAGGCGGACTCCTATTGGCCCGCACTGACAAGATCAGCCACCAGTTTGGCTGCGAAGCAGACTCCTAGTAGTCTGCGTTTGTCGAATCAGCCACTGGGTAGGCATCGACAGATGCTGAGGGTTCATTGTTCCATTCTCCTTCCCATGTCAATAACTAGCCACCTGGTAGGCTGGGCGCTGTCATTGCCACCTGGTAGGCCTGCGCTGTTGCGAATCCTGTGCTCGTCAGCTCAGAGTTCCATAGAACAAATTTGCTCTCCTCTGCATCCTCCTTCCATCCGTTGATGGCTCAAGGTGGCAAAAGGCATACTAGGCCTTTGCAGAGTAACTAATGGGCTGATGTGCCTCTGAAGAGAGAAGGAACGATGGGCTTTGCCAGCCCTTCACGTGACGCTGCTCCCATGTTGGTCATCCCAGCTATTGATTCCTGCTGTTCTCCCGCTTCCTCAGCAAATGGGCAGAGTGTAGCAGGGCATACCGTTGCGGTCTTCCTGCCTCCCCCCATAAGGGCGACAGAGAAGAGTAGCAGTGAGGCCAAGCAGTTGTTGCCCACTGGCTCCTAGTAGCTCTTAGGCGGGGCTTTCTGCAGGCATCTGAGTTTGCAGTTCAATCCACGGTTGGAGTCCACAGAGGAAGGCTGCTGTGAAGAAATTGCTTGTGACAGATGCTGCGTCATTGCTGTTCTCAGGTCTGCAGTTGGAGTCCACAGAGGAAGGCTGCTAGAGAAGAGAAGCTCGGCAGTTGAGTTTTAGTCCTACTGTTTGTCGAATCCTGTCCGCAGTCAGAGTCCACAGAGGAAGGCTGCTGGAGGAGGATTGCAGGGACAGATTGACTCGTGATGTAGTTGCTGCTGTTTGTCGCCTCCCGTTCACAGTCGGAGTCCACAGAGGAAGGCTGCTGAAGCGAGAGTGCAGGGACAGTCTGAACTCCTGGTGGCCGTAGGCCTGTGCCTGCCGAATCAGGCCACGTAGACAGGGTGGCCGTTGGCCTGTGCCTGGTTCAGGTTGCAGTCGAAGGCGACCCAGTTGCCGCTGAGCTTGCTGAACTAGGCCATGTAGAACAGATGGCCGTAGGCCTGCGCCAGTCGCATTCCCTTCCTTTGTAGCTGAAGAGCAGAGAAGAAATGTGCTGGCCATTGATGAACATTGACGTATCATTCTTTAGCGACCAATTGATTGGCGTAGAATGAGAAGAGGTCAATGTGCGTCTGGAGGCTGTAGGCGAAGATCTGGAAGCCGAAGCCGAGGCTGTGGGCGGAGGTCTGGAAGCCATAGCCTTTGCAGATTTGTGCCGTCAAAAAGGTCGGCAAATCTCAGTCAGATGCAGAGTAGAACTTAAGTTCCATAGCTATCTTCTTTTATGCCGCTCCTCTCAGGCCTCTTTGAAGGAGGAAGGGAGGAGGAAGGTTTGTAGGTGATTGCCGGTGTCCATCTGTATGCTGGCCAAGCGGCGCTTGTGGGAGCAGGTCTGGACCTTTCTGGAGCTCCGCAAGGAGTGCTTGGGGGTAGATGGATGGGGGGGGGGGTGTAAGAAGAGGTAGATGACTGTCGGCATCCATCTGTGTGCTGTCCAAGTGGTGCTGGCTGGAGAAGCTCTGCGTCTCAGAGATGCCTGGCCGGGCACACTTGGCATAGGCAGAGCGCACTTGCAGATATGTCGGTGATGCGAAATGCGATGATCTCAAAGTGGCGGTAGAAGAGGCTAGTCTTCAGCTCCCATCCTTAGGAGAAAGGAAGAGTGTTTGAGGGTGCATGGGTTGTTGGCGTTCATCTGTGCATTGTCTGCGTGGCACCGGCTGAGGAGGCTCTGCGTCTCAGAGATGCCCAGCTGGGTGCGCTTGGCGTAGAAGAACGCACTCTTGGCCTATCTTGATCTGCCTCAGTGAAGGAGGGGGATAGAGGGTAGATGGAGGGTGTCATGCGGATGTGCTGAATGCACCGGCGGCTAGATAGACGATGTTCTCATAGTGGCCATAGCTGAAGCAGGTCTTTGGCATCCGTTCCTATGAGGAGTGGAGGAAGGGGGGTAGTTTGAGGATGCTGTTTATGACGATGTCGGTGCATTCGATGCAGGCGCTGTCCATCTGTCTGAGGCTGTGCTAGAGCTTGGCCAATTGGCTGGCCTTGCTGTTCAGGTTCAGGTTTGGGTACCCTCATCTCTCGCCCGGCGGCGAAAGTAGAGGCAGAGTGGGTTCTAGATGAATGGAGATGGACATGAATGTCAGTGGTGCAAAAGGCGGGTGGTCTAAGCTAGGCAATGCTTAGGCGCATGTCGCACTGGAGGCTGTGAGGCTTTGAAGGGATGAATTGAGGGGACTTGTACGTCGGGGGTGCACTAGACGGACATGCAGGGCTTGTAAGGCATGGGCATCTGGTACAAGCGAATCCGCTGGAGGGAGGACTGGAGGTCCTTTGGCCACGTATAGGCCACAGGATGGGAGGGCGGCGAAGCTTTGGCCATGCCTTTTAGGCATCGCAGAGTGATGAGGGCCTTTCAAGGGTGGTGAGCAAGTAGTACTTTCTCTGCATTCTTATGACTGGAACAGTTGGCCTGGCTGGATTGCACCAAATTCCACAGTTCGGGATGACAGTGTCTTGTCTGCTTGGGTTTATGTAGTTTCTCTTACGTCGATTCTTTAGGCCCATAGGCAGGGGCGAGTGGCCATACAATTGCTTAGTTTGAAGGCAGCGGAGAGTTTTCCGCAGCTCGGGATGATGCTGAGCAATTGTGCGGGCTGAAGGCCACGAAGAAACCAACGCAGCTCGGGATGACGCTGAGCAATTGCTGCAGGTTGAAGGCGGAGAAGAAGTTGACGCAGCTTGGGATGATGCTGGGCAGGTTGCAGTCGTTGATGGCTACAAAGAGATTGACGCAGCTCGGGATGACGCTGGCAACTTGCTCGGGGTACAGGTGCTGAGCTGAAGGCAGGGCGAGGTTGGAGGAACTGCCGGAGCAGAGCTGTCTGAAGGCCACTCCAAAAGAGGCTTTGAAGAGTTACGTAAACTTTATGTTTAGCGCCACTCTCGCCTCCTTTTGGATTCGTCGAAAGAAGCATAGATAGAATTTGCATATCTCAATAGATAGTGCAAAGTCTGGCAGGCGGCGAATTGATCGCAGTTGGCCAATTCGTCGGTGTGTCCATGGAGGCGGAGCTGGAAGCCGTCCGGGTTTCCGTAGACCTGGTACGCCACCGACCTCTTACTGCTGGGCGGAGCAAGGAGGAGGGTGGAGGGCAGGAGACCTTTGAAGGTCTGGAGAGGACGCCTTCCAAGGTGCTGAACTTCATGATGCCGTACGCGGTCATGCAGTTGCCAAAGTTGTTGTGGAAGCCATCCAGGATTCCGTAGGCCTTGTACACCACTGACCTCTGGCTGTGGGGCATAGTAAGAAAGGAGGGTGATAGTGATGGCCCTGGTGGAATTAAAGAGACGTCTTCCAAAGGCGGAGCTCCAAGACGCTGTGCATGTACATGTAGCTGCCGGAGTAGAAGGCGGTGCATATGCCGGACTAGTTCCGCTTGATGCCGGAGCAGAGGATAGGCAGCAAGCAGTGGCCGCAGTCGATCAGACGGAATTTGGATGCCAGTAGATGTTGCCGATGGCAAGCTGGAAGTGGCAGAGGCCGCAGTTGAAGTTGTCCAGGATACTGAACATGTTGCAGTCTGCGGCGTTCATTACATTACACTGCGGCGACCATTACACTGAGATGTTCTATCGCCTTGCAAACTACTCTTGTGCACATGCTCTGGGCCAGAATGTCATTACCATCCTTTTCTCTGTTCCAAAGGGTTATGATCTTCGCATAGCAGAGAGCAGAAGTTTTTTTGCTTCAGTTTTTTGCTCACAATTCATAGTCAATGGTTCCAAACCTTGTTTACATTTGAAACTGGTTGAGAAACGGATTGACACTTTTTGAAAAGTATTTTGACCACAACTCACTCAATTTTCATCCAATTTTAACAGACTTGCAATATAGGGTTTTTGCGCTGTAACACCTTTAATCTTGAGAATTGCACAGAAGACTTGAGTTTTTTTGTTCACAAGTCGTATATAACGATTCCAAATATATGCTTACTTTTGAAAATGGTTGAGAAACCAAAGACTTTTCATCTTGAGTGACAAACTTTCATGCATAACAATAGCATCAATAATCAGTAGCAGCTGAACGGCTGAGAATTGCACAGAAGACTTGAGTTTTTTTGTTCACAAGTCGTATATAACGATTCCAAATATATGCTTACTTTTGAAAATGGTTGAGAAACCAAAGACTTTTCATCTTGAGTGACAAACTTTCATGCATAACAATAGCATCAATAATCAGTAGCAGCTGAACGGCTGAGAATTGAACAAAAGACTTGAGTTTTTTTGTTCACAAGTCGTATATAACGATTCCAAATATATGCTTACATTTGAAAATGGTTGAGAAACCACAGAATTACCCTCTTGAGTGACAAACTTTCATGCACACCAATAGCGTCAATAATCAGTATCAGCTGAACGGCTGAGAATTGAACAGAAGACTTTGGTTTTTTGATTCACAAGTCATATATACCGATTCTAAATCTGTGCTTACTTTTGAAAATGGTTGAGAAACCACAGACTTTTCATCTTGAGTGACACACTTTTACTCATGACAATAGTATCAATAATCAGTAGCAGCTGAATGGCTGAGAATTGAACAGAAGACATTGGTTTTTTGATTCACAAGTCATTTATACCGATTCTAAGTCTGTGCTTACTTTTGAAAATGGTTGAGAAACCACAGACTTTTCATCTTGAGTGACAAACTTTCACGCACAACAATAGCATCAATAATCAGTAGCAGCTGAACGGCTGAGAATTGAACAGAAGACTTTTGTTTTTTTGATTCACAAGTCATATATCAATTCTGAATCTGTATTTACTTTTGAAATAGGCTGAGAAACCACAGACTTACCCTTTTGTGAGAAAATGTTCACTCTTGTATGAAAACATTCCTCAATTTTTGGCATCTGCTACAGGTGAATGTGGAAGGCGGAATATGCTCCGCGGTCACCTATTGCGCTTTGCGCCATATACTTGTTTGTCAAAGCCCTGTGACTGCTGCGTCAGTTGAGCGCACTCGCAGCACTGTAAATTGGCAATGGAATATGCAGCAGTCAATCATATTTTCAAAAGAACCCTCCCTCATGAAAGTCCCCCCATGAAAGTTTCCCCCACCCATGAAAGCCCCCCCCCCCCCAAGATTTTCACCTATACTGACACACCATGTCATACGTGTCCCTACTACAAGTATATGGCGAAAAGCGCAATAGGTGACCGCGGAGCCCATCCTATATAGGAAATTTTGTCACTCAAAAAATCAAGTCTGTGGTTTCTCAACCAATTTCAAATGTAAGCACAGATTTAGAATCAACATATAAGACCAGTGAACAAAAAATCAGGTCTATTTTGCAATTTTTCATCTTTCTGCCCAGAAAAGTAATGTATATGGCGCAAAGCGCAATAGGTGACCGCGGAGCGCATCCTTTATATGATACTTTGTAACTCAAAAATCAAGTCTGTGGTTTCTCAACCAATTTCAAAAGTAAGCACAGATTTAGAATCGAAATATAAGACTAGTGAACAAAAAATCAAGTCTTCTGTGCAATTCTCAAGACTTCAGGTACTACAGTGCAAAAACTGCATATTGCAATTTTCCAACTTTCTACCCAGAAAAGTAATGTTTTAAATGCTTTGGGACCAGTTCCACCACTCCAGATATTCTTAAAATGTTATTACCTTCCAGCAAAAAAAAAGTTAGTCCAAATCCGTTGAGAATTCGCCATTTCTCAACATACCCCATTTTTCAAAATGTCTACCCAAAAAAATAATGTTTTATATGGTCCGGGACCAGTTCCACCCCTCCAGATCTTCCTAAAATGTTATTACCTTCCAGCAAAAAAAAAGTTTGTCCAAATCCGTTGAGAATTCGCTATTTCTCAACATACCCCATTTTTCAAACTTTCTACCCAAAAAAGTAATGTTTCAAATGCTCCGGGACCAGTTCTACCCCTCTAGATCTTCCTAAAATATTAATACCTTTCAGGGAAAAAAAAGTTTGTCAAAATCCGTTGAGAATTGAGCCTTTTACAGCATACCCCATTTTTCAACATTTCTACCCAAAAAAGTAATGTTTCAAATGTTCAAATTCCGGGTCTACCCCTCCAGATCTTCCTAAAATATTATTACCTTTCGGGAAAAAAGTTTGTCAAGATCCGTTGAGAATTCGCCCGTGGAAAGCAATTCCATATATACATACATATTTATGAGGACAAAAGTTGTGTAACCTCTATAGACCGCGGAGCGGCCCTTCGGGCCACTCCGCGGTCAAAAAAAGGAACCCCCCTGGAGTTGGTTGATTTTACCCCCCCCCCAATCATTTTTCCTTTAGTTTCCTTAACTTTAGGGGGATTCCTTTTTTAGTAGGGACACGTATGACATGGTGTGTCAGTCTAGGTGAAAATCTTGGGGGGGGGACTTTCATGGGTGGGGGGAACTTTCATGGGGGGACTTTCATGAGGGAGGGTTCTTTTGAAAATACGATTGACTGCTGCATATTCCATTGCCAATTTACAGTGCTGCGAGTGCGCTCAACTGACGCAGCAGTCACAGGGCTTTGACAAAAAAATGTTTCTTTCTTTTCTTTTCTTTTTAATATATTTTCTTTTGAATTTTCTTTTCTTTCTTTTCTTTTCTTTTGGTGTTTCTTTTTAATATAATATTTTTAATTTAATATAAATAATTTCTACAATATTAAGATTACACGTTTATAAATCTTATTCAATTTGTTCAGTGTAGAACCCCCTGCAACATGGGCATTTGTTTAATTTAGATCCACAATTATTGCTTGTTCTTCAGTTAATTCAGTGTGGAACCCTGCTGCAATATGGGCATTTGTTAAATTTATATCTGCAATTATGGTAAGTTCTTCAATTAATCAGTGTGGATCCTTTCTGCAACATGGCCCAGTGTTCAATTTGGATCCACAAGTATGTTGTTGAAGATTTTCGAAATTGTCAAGATTTTCTAAAGTGTCAATATTTTCTAGTATGTTAAGATTTTGTATAATGTCATGACTTCTAGAATTTTTAGATATTCTAAAATAATAAGATTTTAAATGATAGGATTTTTTATATTTTTCAAAGAAGTAAAGAAACACGGAAGTAAATTATTTAGATAGTGCAAATTTCTGATGGGTTCAAATTTAAGAAAAATCAGTGGATATTGTGATGAATTGGGTTGACACCAAATGATATTTTCTTATTCTATAATTCATTTGATATAAGTCAACAACCAATACATATAATTAGTTGAAACTTGTTGGATACTATTAGTAACCTGCTAGGCATCTAAACATCAAGTTGTTTAATGTTTAGAATTTCCTTAATGTTAAATTGGTTTGTTTATATGTTTGGTTACTAGCTCAGCTGTTATGTTAATAATTTCTACAATATTAAGATTACACATTTTATAAATCTTATTCAATTTGTTCAGGTAGAACCCTGCCGCAACATGGACATTTGGTAAATTTAGATCCACAATTATTGCTTGTTCCTCAGTTAATTCAGTGTGGAACCCTGCTGCAATATGGGCATTTGTTAAATTTAGATCTGCAATTATGGTAAGTTCTTCAATTTATCAGTGTGGATCCTTTCTGCAACATGGTCCAGTGTTCAATTTGGATCCACAAGTATGTTGTTGAAGATTTTCGAAATTGTCAAGATTTTCTAAAGTGTCAATATTTTCTAATATGTTAAGATTTTTTATAATGTCATGACTATCTAGAATTTTAACATATTCTAAAATAATAAGATTTTTAAATGATAGGCTTTTTTATATCTTTTCAAAGAAGTAAAGAAACAAGGATTTAAATTATTTAGATAGTGCAAATGTCTGATGGTTTCAAATTTAAGAAAAATCAGTGGAGATTGTGATGGATTGGGTTGACAGCAAATGATATTTTCTTATTCTATAATTCATTTGATATAAGTCAACAAACAATACATATAATTAGTTGAAACGTGTTGGATACTATTAGTAACCTGCTAGGTATCTAAACATCAAGTTTTTTTTAATGTTTAGAATTTCCTTAATGTTAATTTGGTTTGTTTGTATAATTGGTTACAATCCCAGGTGTTATGTTAATAATTTCTACAATATTAAGATTACAGTTTCTAAACCTTATTCAACTTGTCCAGTGTAGAACCCTGCTGCAACATGGACATTTGTTATATTTAGATCCACAATTATTGCTTGTTCTTCAGTTAATTCAGTGTGGAACCCTGCTGCAATATGGGCATTTGTTAAATTTAGATCCGCAATTATGGTAAGTTCTTCAATTAATCAGTGTGGATCCTTTCTGCAACATGGTCTCGTGTTAAATTTGAATCCACAAGTATGTTGTTGAAGATTTTCAAAATTGTCAAGATTTTCTAATGTGTCTAAATTTTCTAATATGTTAAGATCTTTTATAATGTCATGACTATCTAGAATTTTAAGATATTCTAAAATAATAAGATTTTTAAATGATAGGATTATTTATATTTTTCACAGAAGTAAAAAAACAAGGAAGTAAATTATTTTGATAGTGCCTATTTCTGATGGGTTCAAAATTAAGAAAAATCATTGTGGAGAATTAGGCATTTGGAGGGCCTCCTAATCCACAAATGTATTCCTCCCATCTATGCATGGCTTCCGACCACTCTGCTCAACTACCACTTCTCTCCTCTCCTTCCAGGCATTTGCTGCACGCACCCTCCAATCGCGTCAGCCTCTAGATGTCATAAACATAGATGTAGCCCGCGCCTTTGATTCTGTCACCTTTCCTAAGCTCATCCATTGTGCTGCAGCTATAGGACTTGGACCACAAGCCACACACTGGCTCTGCGAATTCATCTCAGAGCGCACAATGAGGGTGATAGTGGGAGATGAGCTGTCAGAGCCTGTGGCTGTCACATCATCAATTGTGCAGGGAGGAGCATGCTCGCCAATCCTCTTTAACCTCTACATGCTGCCCATTATGCATCAGCTTGCCCAAATTGAAGGACTGGGAGCGTGGGCCTATGCAGATGATGTTCGTATAGCATCATCCTCCTCCTCTGCACTCACCCTTGCCCTAAGGACGCTTGGAGAATGGGCAACTGCATGGCAACTAAAACTGGCACCTACTAAATGTACCCGTTACAGGCTAGGAGGTGGAATCTGCCCTGACTACGCCATTCAGGGTCAGCTAATCCCTCCTGCGCCAGCTGAAGGAGTACGAGACCTGGGTGTGTTCCTGGCTCCATCACTCTCCTACTCGGCCCATATCACCTCAGCCATAAACAAATCTGGCCTAGCAGTACATTTAATCAAAAAGTGCTTCCATGTTGCCTCACATCCTCTGCTAACCCGCGCATTCACTGCATACGTGCGCCCCCTCCTCGAATATGGCTCAGTTATTTGGTCGCCCAGTACAGTGTTGGAAGAGCAGCGGGTGGAGCGCGTCCAGCGCCGCTTCACTCACTACATCTTTCGCCGCTGTAGGATGCAAATTCCTGACTCAGGCTATGCGGGGCGTTTGGCTGTGCTTGGACTGGAGAGCCTAAAAAGAAGAAGAATAATAGCAGACCTTTTACTGGTCCACAAAGCCTTTCACATCTGCCTAAGCCGCTCCTCCCCAACCTCTGCCCCCTCACCTGCAGAACAGGAAGCCTGCCACAGTCTACCCATTTTCTTTCCCATCCTCCACTCTAGCCTCCGGGGCCTTCACCATTTCGCCGATGGGCAGGCGCGAGCTGTGGCCTAGGCGGGTTGCGGTGTGGTGGAGGAGCCTCCCCGCCAGTGCCGCGATGGAGAAGCGACGGGCCTTCCAACTGCCCGTGGGGGCTGTGCTGGACGCCGACAGTGCTAACACTGCTTGAGCTGAATCCCTACTTGCCTCATTTTTTCCCTCATGACCTTGTAGTGATTCTGTCATTCTTCTCGTCTTTGACGGTGATAAAATGAAAGAAAGAAAGAATGCTTCCATATTTGCCTCTTCCGCTCTGACCCACACTCAGCCCCATCTCCAGAGGAGCAGGAATCCTGACACGGCCACACAATCTTTTTTCCACTTTTGCACTCTAACCTCCGGGGCCTTCACCACTTCGCTGAGGCAGGTGAAGGAGTGATGAGCAGGCGTGAACTCTGGCCAAGGCGGGCTGCGGTATGGTGAAGGCGCCTCCCCGCCAGTGTTGCATAGGAAAAGCGACGGGCCTTTCAGGGAGCAGTTGGGGCAATGATTGACGCTGATTTGACAAACACAACATGACCATTTGTTCTACTTGCTACCTAGGCCTTAAACTACTAAGATGCAACTGTCATGTGTTCAGTTTCCGTTAGAAACCAGGGACTCGCGAGGCTCAGTGGGCGCGTTGTCCAGAAGCTCCTGGTAGCTCCAGCTCGCAGCCACCAGCTCATCTTGCTCCTCTTCGATCAGGTGCCCGAGGGCCTGGGATGCGGGAGCCGGAGGGCGCTGCGACGCGGGGCCGGAGAAGGGTACCTCCTCGACTTCTGCCTCGGCTCCTTCTTATCCATCTTCCGGCTACGCCAAGGCGACGGTGTCCGTGAAGTCCGATGCGGCTGCTGCTGCCGATGTACTGGACCCGTCCGCCTTGCTACGCTGGCTCTTCTGGGCTTGGGCGGCGCTGGCATCCTCTCGAGCCCGCTTCTTGCGCTCGATGAAGGCGTTGGCCTCAGTGATGAGCTCCCCCGCCGCCACCGCAGTCTCAGGAGGACAGTGGACACCGTCCAAAGAGTATGCTCCTCTCCCCCTCCCTCACCTACCAAGTCAAGTCTACATCAAGTCCCATTTGCAGAACAAACCCGCCAGATGGCTCACAAATCCATCGCGAAGAAGACCAAAACTACGAAGGGAACGCAGAAGGATGAGGAGGCCGAGGTCTCCAGCACCAGCTCCGTCTTCATGCCGCCTCCTTTAGCCTTTGCCTATTCCCTTCCATTCCCTGATCCCAGAGCCCAGAATCTCGTCTTTCTTTCTGCCCGAGCCGGCAGGCCCAGCCCAGCCCTGTTCTAACCTTCCAGTGTATTGTCCCAGATTCGCTGTCCATTCCTTTCTTTCCCAGATTCGCCGTAGTCTCACATGTCTCACTTTGTTGATTTTGCATTCTATTGAGTTGAGGAGTACAGTCCATGTCATTACCGTGCCGCCAGTTGCCTTGCCAATTTCAATCTTCCGTCTCCATCAGCCATTCCGATGCCATTGACAGTTGCTTTTGCTCAATTTGAATTTTGAAAGGCTTTAGGACCTAGGTCCAGTGAGTTGACTCAAAACTGACAGTTGTGGTTTTCATTCCGAGTCGTTTTGGTGCTTTTTTCTTGTCATAGAAGGCGCCATTTTGCTCAGAAAAAGAGTCTGGGATAAATGAAAACCTGAGCACCTGAAAATGGTAAACCTGGAACATGGAAATGGAATATGGATCACCGAGATTTCAGGTATTTCTATTTCATTTGATATGGAGATGGAAATGCGCATTTACTTGGGAATTTTCAGCGTAGGATCCATTTTTTCCTTTTCCAGGTATCTGACATGGAATGCTCTTCACTGTCCCGCTCCCTGCCCTTCCCAACAGATGCAGCTCTCATTCGCCTCCTCCCCCAACTCCGCTCCCTACTAGGCTCGGGTATATCTTCTCATGAAACTGCTACTATGTTGACGCCTCTCTCCCGCCATTTCTATCCTAAACCCACCATCTTCTCTCTTGCCTCTCACTCATATATTTTCTCCTATTCCTCTCTCTCTACTTTTCTCTCTGCTACTATGGGGCATCGCATGCTAGGCCACGCTCCGGAGCAACGGCACCCATGCCCTACGGCAAATGAAATTTCATTTGATTCATCTTTTCAAAGTAGTATAGCATGGGGTTTATTTGCACAAAGTATCTGAACCCATGAGGTGAACTGTCGCCCCTTGTCATAATGGCTAATACACCCATGCTAGTTCATATAATAAGGCAATCCAGTCAGCTGATGTTTCGTGAAATATGGGGTTGGGACTTAGGGTTTTTTGGGGCGAATCCTTAGTACTGCCTCTAGCCCAAGTGCTGGGCGGCAGTTCAACAATGACATAATTTGGGTTTTACTGAAGCTTTTTGCATGATTTCAACGCCGTATGAAAGAAAATTTCATGGCCAGAATGATAGTGGACTGCATGAGGCTCATTTCGAAATTCCAGAAACCCGAACTTCAATTTTTGGTTTTCGAAACAAAAGGCTGATGGATTTGTGCAAAATCGCAAATTTTCTTCTATTTTATGACCAGATTCGTGTTCAGCATCAAAATTTATCTACAGGGGCCCAAAGTTTGAACCATATTCCCAAAAATAACCCCTTTATCAGTTTGGGCTTTGAAACATAAGATTTCTGGGTCATAAGTCAGTTGAAAATTATTTTTACCAATATCCCAAGTCAGGGCCTGATGCGGCCATCATACCTGACATCCTCAGAAAAAATGAGCCAAATCGGTTGAGAAACCATGAAGGAAATTTTGCTGACACACACATATATATATAGACCCACACTCCTTTTTAAGATGAATCCTTAGTACTGCCTCCAGGTCAAGTCATGGGCGGCAGTTCAAAAAGTTTAATGAAATTAAATTGGTTGAAATTAAAGTATAATTGAAACCCTTTTCATGCATTATTTGACTAAATTTTGAACTTAACTACAGAGCTAACCGAGCCCAGAAAAGTTTCACCGTTTAGTATAATAATTTTTGAAAAGTTAAAGTAAGCTTGAATTACTTCAATTAATTTGCAACAATGCTCAGCGTTAAAGCATTGATTTTTTATTTTTGTCTGAACGATCAACCTAAAGTGGCCAAGTTTTTTGGGCTTTCTTAGTTCTGTAGAAAAGTTCAAAATTTAGTAAAATTATACTTAATAAGGGTTTTTAATTTAATTTCATCACCTTGTAGCCCAAGCTAGTTTTATGATAAGATTAAAAACAAGGTATTCTCGGCTATTGCCAAGATGCGCGGCCTTTGTTCCAAGTAAACAACGTTACTAATCCACTCAAATGAATCACTTCTAGTCAAAATCAGCTGATTTAATTACAAATAAGCCTCCCACCAAAAGTGAGCTAATTTATTGAAAACCATGGATTTATGGATGCTCGAATTTTTGAAACATCAAGATTTTGAGTTTTTGACTATAAATCAAGAAATAATAAATTTTTCAAAAAGTCCTTTTAACAGCTTCTAGATATCACCATGGCAGACGTACATGCCAAAATTAAACTAATTTCATTGAAAAACCATTGATTTATGGATGTTCAAATTTTTGAAACATCAAGATTTTAAGTTTTTGGCCATAAATTAAGAAATAACAAATATTTCGAAAAAAATTTTTGCCAGCTTCAAGAAATCACCTCGACGGACGTACCTGCCAAAAATTAGCTGATTTCATTGAAAACCCAGCTACTTATGATGTTTGGTGCTTTGAAACATCAAAAATTTAGGTTTTGGGCAAAAAACGCAAAATTACGTCAAGCGCAAAAAATGGCCTGGAGATACCACCCAGTCGGACCTTCATGCAAAAAATCAGCCAATTTCGTTGGAAAACCGCGGAGTACGGGCCCCTGAAAGACACATATATATATATATACTAGTAATATAGGTCAGTGGCCACGCTTCGCGCGGCCACATTTAGTTTAGACCAGTTCCAAACGTACCTTAAATATGTTCACCTTCCATCAAAAGGATTTCTAAATGTATAAAACAGTGTAAAAAAATTAGCGTATTGGGAATGAATATGAAGCATTTTAACACTTCATTTTTTCCTTTAAGATGCCAGTGGAGTGTGAAATATTCAAAAACTTCTATCAAGGCAAGAGACAATTTGAGGTCAACGCACATAATGCTGTCGCCTGCACCATGCTTTCCTTACGTTTTCTTTGTCTTGAAAAATTACTTGACTCATTCCAAAAACATTGGGCCCCTGGGTAGGCCAGAAATCGAAAAATTGGCATGTGTCAATCCCATTTTTTTCAAATTTTTTACTAAAATGTTTAAAAACTAAATTGATGGATTTTAAGCAGAACTGTTGTAGCTTCAATTTAAAAAAAAGTCCGACAGAAAATGTTGAAAATTGGAAGAGCTATGAAGTTCCAAAGTCAAAAATTGCCCAAAAATCGCAAAAATGCCAACGTTTTCGATTGTTTCATATTTTCAACGTTTTCCGTGCATGGATCCCCCCAATTAATTTTGAATAACTTGTCAAGACTGATTCATAGAGCTATCATATGCCAGTATAAGTAAAGAATTCAGGGAGCCCCGAGACCCATCCGAAAATGGCATCACCCGTATTATATAAGACTAGGTTGAGCTTCGCCGTCGCCTACGGCGACTATATGAAACCAGCTAGCAAATAGATGTAAGTATACTTTATTCTAAACCAATATTTGGAAGGAAATATTTTTTCGCAAATCTGTTAGAGCAATAATTGTTCTCATTTATTTATGGTGGGGAGAATTGTACTAAAATTTGATTAGGGTTTTTATGGCTTTTATGACATGAGAGGTATAATTCATAAGCCAGGGTTTTTTTTCTGAAAATGATTTGCAAAAAGAAATGTAAAGATTTGTGGAGGGCAAATGGTTGAAAGGCTGGGGGGATCACGGCTGAAAAAGGCTAATCGCTAAATAGCCTTGGGGGAAATAATACTAAAATTTATTTAATTTTTTGGTTTACTAACTTAACAGGCATCAATTGAAAACGGGGCTTATGCAGATAATTTTGAGAGACGGATGCAAATATTTGGGGAGGACAAATGGTTGGGGGGGGCTGAGGAGGAATACGCTTAGTAACCTTGTAAGAATGGGCCAAAAGCACTGCTTTTAAATAGCTGTGTAAACCTTTAGTTTTGATCTGTCCGTATTTGTTGCAAATTGTGGGAGGATAATTTGTTGTAATGAAAATTTGTATGTTGTCTGACAGCTAGGGTTTGGGGTTGGAATGGAACACGGTTTGGTTGGGGGTTTGTATGGTGCATGACAGCAAGGGACGGGGGTCGGAATGACACAGGTGAGAGTAGGCAAAGGGTTTGGGGGTTGGTTTAAGGTAAAAGGCGAGGGATTTGGAATAGTGCATGGAGAATAAAATTGTTTGGGTATTAGAAGGAGCATGGAGACAAAGGATGTGGGGGTTTGTATAGTGCATAAAGCAAAGATTTAGAAAGGAAACAATGCTTTATTCAGTTTATCCATGCCAAGACAATGTTTTAGGGTTTGTTTGGATAATGGCTCAAGGAGTTTGGGCTGCATGGGTCCCGCTACATGGGTGCTCAGCTTTTTTCATGCATAACCTCTTTTTGTTTGGTCTACTGACTCTTTTAAGAGATCCCACCCAGTGGCCAAATTACAGCCACACCAAATGAATGCAGGAGCAAACACCTGGCAGTCCTCAAGGGACATCAAAAAGTAGGTTCCCAACCCAAGGTTAGGTTATCTAGACAAGTATATGGCGCAGAGCGCAATAGGTGACCGCGGAGCTCCCCCCTCCCCCCCACAACTTCCCAGGCAACTTAGCTGCTTATAAAGTCAATGCTCTTAATTTTTGTTTCTTGTGCATTTGAGTTTGATTGCATTTGGTTGTTTTCATGAAATGTATAAGTAAATGTAAAGCAAAGCAATGTAAAGTACACATTGAAAAAAACATGATAAGCAAAAAGTAATAATAAAAGGGGCTTGAATCAGATTATCTATGATCAAAGTCAGGGCAATGGTAGGCAACAGGGACGTCCAGCAGCTCCAGGAAAACCATCCAGCCTGAAGCCCATCACTGCATATCTCCACCTGATGTCCCTCCCTCAAAAGCACAGCTTTTCTTCAAGTATTTGCAATGAAAATGATGACAGAAAAGCTAGATAGGCGGCGAGGAATTTTAGGCATTGTGCCAGGTTTCCCAGGAGAATGCAGCAGGTGCCGGTGGGTTTGACGTGGTGACAGGATGGCATCCAGAGCAGACGATGGTCGTGGTGTTTCTTCTGCCATCAGGTAGGCCTCCTCATCCTCCAGCACAGCTTCCAGAGGAGGAGCAGATGGAAGAAGCGGTGGTGCAGAGGGTGCTGGGTGGAAGCTGCACAATCCACAGTAATCCACAATCTCACCTGCATCAAGAATCTATAAGACAGAGGAGAGTTGAGCAATAGGTACAACCCAGTGGCTTGTACTTGTCCTTCAGAATGATGTTGAAAGCCTGCTTCACTCGAAACTGGAAGTGTTCCACCACTTGCACAGGGTATTTCCGGACTAGCTCATCCCTAAATATGTTAAAATTAGCAAGGAGGCATTTGAATGCAGACAATATACCTGTGTCGGTTGGAGAGATTTTGTACATCCAGTTGAGTAACAGGATGGCCAAGCTCCAGCTCCATCAGTATCCGCATGAGGTCAGGCCAGCCCCGATCATTGGCAGAGAGTGTCACTGAAACATTTGAATAAGAAACAGCAGATAAAGATGAGCACAATGGTGCTTACTGCTTCACCCCTCTGCCCTTTTCGAGCCAGAATGCCTTCAAACAGGCTCTTCTCCTCCTCCAATTCTGGGTGTTGAGCCAGGATTTCTTCAATAGCTTCTCTGCACTCTTTCTCCCGTAGGTACTCAAAGTCTCTGCTGAGTCGTTTTCTTTGTCGTTGAGTTTCCTTTCTGTATTCCTGCTGAATAGGGGTCTCTGCAGCCACTCTTGCCTTGTGTTGCTGTGACAGGTCCTGGAGACGTTGTCCACGCATTTCTGGACTCTCCTCTGCTAGCCGCTCCTTCTGCCGCTGTGAAAGGTCCTGGAGGCGTGCTCCTCTCATTTCTGGACTCTCCTCTGCTAGCCGCTCCTTCTGCCGCTGTGAAAGGTCCTGGAGGCGTGATCCTCGCATTTCTGGACTCTCCTCTGCTAGTCGCTCCTTCTGCCGCTGTGAAAGGTCCTGGAGGCGTGCTCCTCGCATTTCTGGACTCTCCTCTGCTAGTCGCTCCTTCTGCCGCTGTGAAAGGTCCTGGAGGCGTGCTCCTCGCATTTCTGGACTCTCCTCTGCTAGTCGCTCCTTCTGTCGCTGTGATAGGGCCTGGAGACGTTGTCCTCGCATTTCTGGACTCTCCTCTGCAAGTCGCTCCTTCTCCCGCTGTGATTTGTCTTGGAGGCGTTCTTTTCGCATGCTTGGGCTTTCTGCAGCAAGCTGGGATTTCATATGCTGCTTCATTTGATGGAGGCGTTTCTGGCGAGCTTCAGGAGCCAGTGCAGCATATCTCTCTCTCTCTTTTTGTGCTTGTAGCTGCCTCAGCTTCAACTCATCTTCAGCCGTCTCAGGTTTGGCTTGTTTGGGTAGCTTTTTCTTTCCCTTCACTGTTTCTGATGCAATGGTAAAATGGAGCACCAGCCTTGTTCCACTCTTGAATGCATCATTTGCAATGGTTCTGGCGGTGCTTGTTTCTGTGATAGCTGTGTGATTCCAGTAATGGATCAGTGCTTGAACTGGAAGCCCAGAGTAGAAGGCTGGACTGTGTGGTTGCACTTGTTCCACTTGGATTCCATCAGAAACAGCTCGGAGTCGTTGAATACCAAGCTTGTCTTTCTTTTTGTGCCTGTTTTTACAACTGAATTTTATGTTTTCTCAAAACAAACAAAAGACACACTTACTTGATTGGATGGCATTCTGAAGGGTCGATGGACACCATTTTGTACACAACGCCGTTAACTTCATCATCCACTGCTTCTCGTTTTGAGGGGGCTGCCATTCTGGAATAGGTCATAGTTGTGCCATAGATGGTTTGTTTATTGCTTTATTAAAGGATATATTTATATATAAATATCCAGAAACACATAAACCCCCTCCCTATGGTGAAGCATAGGGAGCCTCACCCGTCCCTATCCCGAAGCATTGGGAGCCTCTCCCATCACTACGGTGAAGAATAGGGAATTTCTCTCATCCTTATGTTGAAGCATGGGGAACCTCCCTCGTCCCTATGGTGAAGCATAGGGAGCCTCCCCCATCCCTATGGTGAAGCATAGGGAGTCTCCCTTGTCCCTATGGTGAAGCATAGGGAGCCTCTCCCATCCCTATGGTGAAGCATCGGGAGCCTCCCCCATCCCTATGGTGAAGCATAGGGAGCCTCACCCGTCCCTATCCCGAAGCATAGGGAGCCTCTCCCATCACTATGGTGAAGAATAGGGAATTTCTCTCATCCTTATGTTGAAGCATAGGGAGCCTCTCCCATCCCTATGGTGAATCATAGGGAGCCTCACCCATCCCTATGCTGAAGCATAGGTGAGTGCACACTATTTGACAAATTATGCACAAAAGTGAAGCAAAACGCCCAAAAATCTAAAAATGGTTTCAAAAAGGGGCATTTCCTACAAAATTATGAGAAATGGGCAAGAATATTAAAAAATATATAGCCACAAAAAGTCTGCTGTCTGTAAAGACCACTCTGCATCCCATTGGGCCGATCCGCGGTCAAAAATTTACCAATTTCTTTTTCGGAACTTCTTGCTGTGACTGTTAGGCATATAACATCTGATCCAATTTACGTTTTTGGCCAGACCTCCAGCGTGGCGCTTGGCACTTTGCTCGCTCGCGCCAGCACAATTGGCTACATTATAGGGTCAAAAATGCCTCTTAAATTTGATACACGTTTTGTCCTATCTAGTGTTAAGCATATAAATCTCGTCTCACAAATAGTTGAAAAAGGGGCCTTTCTTTCGTGAATTTAATGTTTAGTAAGTGTTGGTAGCTACTGCCACTATTTGGAAATGAGACCCAATTTAAGAAGCCTAAATGCATAAAAACTTGAACTTTGCATTTGGACAACGGTTTTTAGAGTATCGCAGAGATCAAAATTAAAAATTTTCGCCTGGTTCTACTTATAAAAAAACACATTGGGGACTCACACTGGCTACGTTTCTGACGCACTTGAGATTTTGACTAAAATCTCTTAGACTTTTTGCTATGACGTATTTTGATGGTGAGGGCAGTCTTGCATTCATTTTTTGATGTTCTTCCTTTCATTTGCCGAATCATTTCATTTCATTTAGCCAAAGTGTAAACAATGAAAGCGTGACAAAATAAGAAAAACTGACAAAAAAGGATTGAAGATAATTTTTGAGCAGCCCATGAAATTGGCTTTTAACTTTCTTCTACATGAGCAAAAGCACTAAGTGCATGATTATCTAAGCATTTCTAATGTTTGCTGTATCTCAACGTAGGCTCCTGCTGATAAAAGGCAAAAATTTTAATGTCAAAAAAACTAAAAATGAAGGAAGTAATAACAGCCTTGTAAGGGTAAGGGTTACAAATATAAGAGTCCAATCCCAAGTGTTGCGGTATTGAATTTGAAAACCGATAGGATCGGCATCAATATTCAAGTGCATCTTGGAAAATGAACTTTCCCGCTTTTACATTATTTTAAAACTCCACGAACCTATTTTCATTGAGCTTGAGTTGTACGATAGGGGAATAGGAAGCAGAAAGGAGCTTTGAGGGAGGGAAGGCTGTGCCTGGCTATTAGTGACTCCCCCCTCCCCCTCCCCCCCCCCCCCCCGGCAGCGCACCCAGCCTCTCTCCCCCTCCTTTCCACCAACATGTCCCACCCACTATTGCCTACTCTTCCCTTTCCCTCAACCTCCTATTAAAATCGTACAATGCCCCATAGTTGTTAGGTAGTGAAAGTTATATAAAATTGTTGTTATATAAGTGGCGTGAAAATTATTAACTTATTAATCTCATTTGGAGAATGGCAAATAAAAGGAAGCGAGGTGGCGTCAAGTTTTGTTCGAAAGCAGCAGGCAAACAGCTTCTTCGTTCAAGCAAAACGCCGTATGCTGAACTTCGCTGGGATGTTCGACTGACCTTCAAGCAAAACCTTCGGCAGATCAAAGCCATTTACGATTACGTTCCACACCTTGTTGCCAAAAACAAAAAGTCTATCTACAAGTTATTAGTTTCATTTGTGTATAGGCAATAAATGAGATTCAGATATTTTAAGGTACCTCAAGATGAACGACTCAGCTATTGCTAATGACATTTCAAAAACCAGAAAAGACTATTTAGCTAAGCTTCAAAAAGCCCATGCCTCTACACCAATTCCACCACTACGAATGAAAGGCTAACGTCGAGGTCGCCTTGCTGGACGCCGAGGCGAACTTTCTGCCAGAACTTGGCCATCCTCTTCCACCTCCTTCCCAGCAGACGCCAGCCTTCCTCCACCTCTACACCAATTCCACCACTACGAATGAAAGGCTAACGTCGAGGTCGCCTTGCTGGACGCCGAGGCGAACTTTCTGCCAGAACTTGGCCATCCTCTTCCACCTCCTTCCCAGCAGACGCCAGCCTTCCTCCACCTCTACACCAATTCCACCACTACGAATGAAAGGCTAACGTCGAGGTCGCCTTGCTGGACGCCGAGGCGAACTTTCTGCCAGAACTTGGCCATCCTCTTCCACCTCCTTCCCAGCAGACGCCAGCCTTCCTCCACCTCTACACCAATTCCACCACTACGAATGAAAGGCTAACGTCGAGGTCGCCTTGCTGGACGCCGAGGCGAACTTTCTGCCAGAACTTGGCCATCCTCTTCCACCTCCTTCCCAGCAGACGCCAGCCTTCCTCCACCTCTACACCAATTCCACCACTACGAATGAAAGGCTAACGTCGAGGTCGCCTTGCTGGACGCCGAGGCGAACTTTCTGCCAGAACTTGGCCATCCTCTTCCACCTCCTTCCCAGCAGACGCCAGCCTTCCTCCACCTCTACACCAATTCCACCACTACGAATGAAAGGCTAACGTCGAGGTCGCCTTGCTGGACGCCGAGGCGAACTTTCTGCCAGAACTTGGCCATCCTCTTCCACCTCCTTCCCAGCAGACGCCAGCCTTCCTCCACCTCTACACCAATTCCACCACTACGAATGAAAGGCTAACGTCGAGGTCGCCTTGCTGGACGCCGAGGCGAACTTTCTGCCAGAACTTGGCCATCCTCTTCCACCTCCTTCCCAGCAGACGCCAGCCTTCCTCCACCTCTACACCAATTCCACCACTACGAATGAAAGGCTAACGTCGAGGTCGCCTTGCTGGACGCCGAGGCGAACTTTCTGCCAGAACTTGGCCATCCTCTTCCACCTCCTTCCCAGCAGACGCCAGCCT
>JASANA010006639.1:0-24227 GCA_030248095.1 Ptycholaimellus sp. GST1_10
AAATATCAGCAATACGTAAATGAAGTTGAAAACTACAACATACGATCGCCAACGGAGGAACACACAAAACGCACACTGGCAACAGTCAGATTTAAATTTTTAGATTATTGCCCAAAAATAGCCAGAGCTTATTTTGCCCTATTTGGCTGGTTTTGCATCAATTTCAGTTAATCTTTAAAAAATTTGTCAAAAATAGCCATATTTGACTCTAAATTGCCCACTACTCCATCCCAAATGCTAAAAAGTAACAAATTTGAGCTTAAGAGTCCTTGCGGCTGTTCGAAAATTGAAAAGAAAAAAGTGTTAAAATTTACTTCCCAAACCGTGAACACTTTCCCAAAATTTAGGGAAAGTGTTCACGGTTTCGGACCTAAATTTTAACACTAAAAAAAGTGTTAAAATTGGGGTCCGAAACCGTGAACACTAAAAAAGTCTTAAAACTGGGATTTTTGAGCTCAAATCATCATTGCTCATCCAATACTGGACGAAATGTAGAAATTCCAACGCGAGAGGATTAAGGACAACTCAAGCTTTCCTCCGGTACCCTTAGTTTTGTTTTAAGTTCAATATTGAGTGAGAAAATGGCAAAAAACCGAAAGTGTTCACGGTTATGGCAAAGTGTTAAAGTGTTAAAAGTTTTAAAAGTGTTAAAAAAGTGTTAGTGTTCACGGATCGACATAAACCCCATAAATATTGTCAACCGGACGAAGCTTACTTATCAGCAACTTGGACCTGGGCAGTGGGGCAGCGCTGTTTCACGTGTACAGCTGCTTTGTCTCGTCGACTAAAACACTTGCTGCACTCCTGGCATCTGTACGGCTTCAGCTGCAAGCCTTCCAAATTATCATCTCCCTTTTCCGTTGACAAAAAGCTCTCGATAAATTCATTGGATAGTTATGATTGGAGGCTTGAAGGGAAAGAGCCTTAAGGCAAGCGATGATGTGCTTGATGGCGTTGACGCGAAGAGTAGACTTGCTCTGCTTCTGTTCACCGCCAGGGAAAGAAATGTTGGAGGCGCAGCGTCGGCAGGGAATACTGTAGCGCTCATCCGATTTCATTTCTATATCTTTTTTACAAATGGCAGATGCTGGCTTAGCTCTGGATGCGAGTTCAGGAGAGTACCAGGAGCACTCTCTTTCCTCCTCTTCCCACAACAATGACGTTTTGGCAGGGCTTGCCGATTCACTCGGCAAAGATCCCTCCTCAGCCACTGTCTTAGACTCAACTGCTACTGTCTTTTGCCCAGTTCCTTTTGTGCCCAGCTCTTCTACTGTTTTCTGCCCAGTTTCCGAGACACTAGCAGCTGCTATGAGGCGCTGAAAATCCAGCCACATCGCTTCACCGCGCCTGCAATGGTGTGTCTGTAAAAGGAGGAGAAGGGAAGGGCAGGAAACGTGGGTGGGAGCAGGCGATGGGCGAGGCTGAGACAGTGAGCCATGGCATGGGAGAAGTGGGAGACGCGGTAGCGGCAATCGCTGCAGGCCCACTGATGGCGCAAGTGGGAGCCCAGATGAACGCGGAGGTGGTGCAAGGCTAGCTGGCTCCCCGTCACCACTGCTGGACAAGTGGGACAGTTGCGGAGTTGCATGCTCTTCGTCTCTACACAGTCCAGAATAAAACTAAGGCCCACGATGATGGCTTTGTGGTACTGTGTGCATAGCAGACGGGATAAGAAAGAAAGCAGATGTTTAGGCACGTGAATTTAGTGAAAATTAACCACGAATTTTGTTCATATTTCTTCTAACATAAAAAATGAAAATCAATTGCTGTAGTTTTGTGCTTTGCAAAAAGCGTTACTTTTTGAGAAGGCAGAGATATAAAAATGATAGAACTTGTAGGTTCCACGAATATTGCATTTTCATTTCGGGTTTTTCATCTTCATTTCTTCCAAAAAACACTAAAAACACACTTCTCAAGAAAATTAACCAAAGGCAGCTCATCCATAACTCCCGATTTGTGAGCAATGCTAGGGCAACTGGAAGGCTGGCGAGAGCCTGGCCGCAGCCTGTGGTGGGCATCTGGAAGAGGTTGCCTGAGTGGGTCATTCAGAGTTTCCAGGAGCGATTTGCGGAGTATGTGCGGAGCTTTTGCAACCCCTCTTAGAGCACGCCGCCTGAGTTTTTCTCTTACTCTTTGTGTTTACAGTTCCTCTCACCATAATTCTCTTCCAGTATGCAGTGATGCAGTACTCTTCTTCTCCCAGTTATCATTGCTGGTTGATAAACAAAGAAGAAGAAGAAGAATAGTCTCATAACAATCACCAAATGCTAATTTTCTTGTATCACTCTTATTCTTAGCGAAAGAATACTGTCCCGATGTTTAGTGTTCCTGATTGTATGCGTATTTTGCCTTGGGCGAAGTCGGAGGCGTCATAACAACAAGCAGGCAATCAAAAACAATTGTTAAAAGGGACTAAAAGGAGAAAAGTGGCTAAAGATCATGCAGCTGGCTTTCGTACCAGCCGAGAAGGAAGATGGCAGCGAAGCCAATAAGAAGTCCTAGGCTCTGGAAAAATAAGTTCACGTACCAGGCCAGGCCCGCCCCCATTCCTTTCAGATGACTCAGCTGCAATCATCATACCCTCTTCATTCAAATCTGCTTTTGCTTCAAATTTCTCTTTTCTTCTAAGTGATGACCAACCATGTCCACGAGTGCAACGTAGATGAACATGCCGGCAGCCAGAGCGAAAAGCCAGGGTCGAATTTCGTCATTCTGACCCAAACTAATTCCTGGCAACGCTTTCCCCTTGGTTAAATGAGGTGGTGGAGTGTGAAATGAAAAAAACCGATGTAAAGCCCGGCAAAAGCAGTCAAAGCGGAGGCGAAGTTGAGCAGCAGCGCCTTCCACACACTCATTCCTGTGTCCAGCAGCACCGCAAAGTCTCCGATCTTTAACCGCCATTCCTCATCACCATTCTCTCTTGCAGCTTCCGATATCTCTTTTTACGCTGAGTGTAGAACAAGGTGGGACTCTTAGCTGAACCTCATGTGGAAGTTCGTGGCAGGCGACTGCGATGAGAGTGGATAGCCCGGCGGCGTTGGACTGGGTGAATGCAGCGCCAACAGCGATCCCATCCGCCAAGTTGTGCACCGCGTCGCCAATCAGGATCATCCAGGCCACTGCTTTGAAGCCTGGAGCAGAAATCAGTATAGGCCTATGATAGAAGAGCTCCAGTCAACCGCAGCAGAGCTCCGGCTCGTCCAGAGCGACGGCGTGGGAATGGCCGTGGCCTCCGTTCCCTGTCTTCTTCTCCATCTCGATCATTTCGTAGATCTTCGGCGTCTCATTGACCTGCATTGACGCATCAATCAGTTCAATGAAAAGCACTCGTCATCATGCTTCTCGGACAAGGCACTGCAGGCATCCTCAGTGCGAGAAACTCAATCGCAAAAAAATGTTCTTGGCTCAAAAAGCAGCTAACCTGGAAGGAGTGATTCCTGCGACAGCCTGGGGACTCCGGACAGGCCTCGGCTGGGTCATAGAGGCCGGGCTTGGGCCACCAGAAGCGTCCGCTGCCCCAGCCCGCCTCAAGGGTGAAGCATGCAGTGGGGAAAACTAACCTGGAAGGAGTGATTCCTGCGACAGCCTGGGGACTCCGGACAGGCCTCGGCTGGGTCATAGAGGCCGGGCTTGGGCCACCAGAAGCGTCCGCTGCCCCAGCCCGCCTCAAGGGTGAAGCATGCAGTGGGGAAAACTAACCTGGAAGGAGTGATTCCTGCGACAGCCTGGGGACTCCGGACAGGCCTCGGCTGGGTCATAGAGGCCGGGCTTGGGCCACCAGAAGCGTCCGCTGCCCCAGCCCGCCTCAAGGGTGAAGCATGCAGTGGGGAAAACTAACCTGGAAGGAGTGATTCCTGCGACAGCCTGGGGACTCCGGACAGGCCTCGGCTGGGTCATAGAGGCCGGGCTTGGGCCACCAGAAGCGTCCGCTGCCCCAGCCCGCCTCAAGGGTGAAGCATGCAGTGGGGAAAACTAACCTGGAAGGAGTGATTCCTGCGACAGCCTGGGGACTCCGGACAGGCCTCGGCTGGGTCATAGAGGCCGGGCTTGGGCCACCAGAAGCGTCCGCTGCCCCAGCCCGCCTCAAGGGTGAAGCATGCAGTGGGGAAAACTAACCTGGAAGGAGTGATTCCTGCGACAGCCTGGGGACTCCGGACAGGCCTCGGCTGGGTCATAGAGGCCGGGCTTGGGCCACCAGAAGCGTCCGCTGCCCCAGCCCGCCTCAAGGGTGAAGCATGCAGTGGGGAAAACTAACCTGGAAGGAGTGATTCCTGCGACAGCCTGGGGACTCCGGACAGGCCTCGGCTGGGTCATAGAGGCCGGGCTTGGGCCACCAGAAGCGTCCGCTGCCCCAGCCCGCCTCAAGGGTGAAGCATGCAGTGGGGAAAACTAACCTGGAAGGAGTGATTCCTGCGACAGCCTGGGGACTCCGGACAGGCCTCGGCTGGGTCATAGAGGCCGGGCTTGGGCCACCAGAAGCGTCCGCTGCCCCAGCCCGCCTCAAGGGTGAAGCATGCAGTGGGGAAAACTAACCTGGAAGGAGTGATTCCTGCGACAGCCTGGGGACTCCGGACAGGCCTCGGCTGGGTCATAGAGGCCGGGCTTGGGCCACCAGAAGCGTCCGCTGCCCCAGCCCGCCTCAAGGGTGAAGCATGCAGTGGGGAAAACTAACCTGGAAGGAGTGATTCCTGCGACAGCCTGGGGACTCCGGACAGGCCTCGGCTGGGTCATAGAGGCCGGGCTTGGGCCACCAGAAGCGTCCGCTGCCCCAGCCCGCCTCAAGGGTGAAGCATGCAGTGGGGAAAACTAACCTGGAAGGAGTGATTCCTGCGACAGCCTGGGGACTCCGGACAGGCCTCGGCTGGGTCATAGAGGCCGGGCTTGGGCCACCAGAAGCGTCCGCTGCCCCAGCCCGCCTCAAGGGTGAAGCATGCAGTGGGGAAAACTAACCTGGAAGGAGTGATTCCTGCGACAGCCTGGGGACTCCGGACAGGCCTCGGCTGGGTCATAGAGGCCGGGCTTGGGCCACCAGAAGCGTCCGCTGCCCCAGCCCGCCTCAAGGGTGAAGCATGCAGTGGGGAAAACTAACCTGGAAGGAGTGATTCCTGCGACAGCCTGGGGACTCCGGACAGGCCTCGGCTGGGTCATAGAGGCCGGGGCTTGGGCCACCAGAAGCGTCCGCTGCCCCAGCCCGCCTCAAGGGTGAAGCATGCAGTGGGGAAAACTAACCTGGAAGGAGTGATTCCTGCGACAGCCTGGGGACTCCGGACAGGCCTCGGCTGGGTCATAGAGGCCGGGCTTGGGCCACCAGAAGCGTCCGCTGCCCCAGCCCGCCTCAAGGGTGAAGCATGCAGTGGGGAAAACTAACCTGGAAGGAGTGATTCCTGCGACAGCCTGGGGACTCCGGACAGGCCTCGGCTGGGTCATAGAGGCCGGGCTTGGGCCACCAGAAGCGTCCGCTGCCCCAGCCCGCCTCAAGGGTGAAGCATGCAGTGGGGAAAACTAACCTGGAAGGAGTGATTCCTGCGACAGCCTGGGGACTCCGGACAGGCCTCGGCTGGGTCATAGAGGCCGGGCTTGGGCCACCAGAAGCGTCCGCTGCCCCAGCCCGCCTCAAGGGTGAAGCATGCAGTGGGGAAAACTAACCTGGAAGGAGTGATTCCTGCGACAGCCTGGGGACTCCGGACAGGCCTCGGCTGGGTCATAGAGGCCGGGCTTGGGCCACCAGAAGCGTCCGCTGCCCCAGCCCGCCTCAAGGGTGAAGCATGCAGTGGGGAAAACTAACCTGGAAGGAGTGATTCCTGCGACAGCCTGGGGACTCCGGGCAGGCCTCGGCTGGGTCATAGAGGCCGGGCTTGGGCCACCAGAAGCGTCCGCTGCCCCAGCCCGCCTCAAGGGTGAAGCATGCAGTGGGGAAAACTAACCTGGAAGGAGTGATTCCTGCGACAGCCTGGGGACTCCGGACAGGCCTCGGCTGGGTCATAGAGGCCGGGCTTGGGCCACCAGAAGCGTCCGCTGCCCCAGCCCGCCTCAAGGGTGAAGCATGCAGTGGGGAAAACTAACCTGGAAGGAGTGATTCCTGCGACAGCCTGGGGACTCCGGACAGGCCTCGGCTGGGTCATAGAGGCCGGGCTTGGGCCACCAGAAGCGTCCGCTGCCCCAGCCCGCCTCAAGGGTGAAGCATGCAGTGGGGAAAACTAACCTGGAAGGAGTGATTCCTGCGACAGCCTGGGGACTCCGGACAGGCCTCAGCTGGGTCATAGAGGCCGGGCTTGGGCCACCAGAAGCGTCCGCTGCCCCAGCCCGCCTCAAGGGTGAAGCATGCAGTGGGGAAAACTAACCTGGAAGGAGTGATTCCTGCGACAGCCTGGGGACTCCGGACAGGCCTCGGCTGGGTCATAGAGGCCGGGCTTGGGCCACCAGAAGCGTCCGCTGCCCCAGCCCGCCTCAAGGGTGAAGCATGCAGTGGGGAAAACTAACCTGGAAGGAGTGATTCCTGCGACAGCCTGGGGACTCCGGACAGGCCTCGGCTGGGTCATAGAGGCCGGGCTTGGGCCACCAGAAGCGTCCGCTGCCCCAGCCCGCCTCAAGGGTGAAGCATGCAGTGGGGAAAACTAACCTGGAAGGAGTGATTCCTGCGACAGCCTGGGGACTCCGGACAGGCCTCGGCTGGGTCATAGAGGCCGGGCTTGGGCCACCAGAAGCGTCCGCTGCCCCAGCCCGCCTCAAGGGTGAAGCATGCAGTGGGGAAAACTAACCTGGAAGGAGTGATTCCTGCGACAGCCTGGGGACTCCGGACAGGCCTCGGCTGGGTCATAGAGGCCGGGCTTGGGCCACCAGAAGCGTCCGCTGCCCCAGCCCGCCTCAAGGGTGAAGCATGCAGTGGGGAAAACTAACCTGGAAGGAGTGATTCCTGCGACAGCCTGGGGACTCCGGACAGGCCTCGGCTGGGTCATAGAGGCCGGGCTTGGGCCACCAGAAGCGTCCGCTGCCCCAGCCCGCCTCAAGGGTGAAGCATGCAGTGGGGAAAACTAACCTGGAAGGAGTGATTCCTGCGACAGCCTGGGGACTCCGGACAGGCCTCGGCTGGGTCATAGAGGCCGGGCTTGGGCCACCAGAAGCGTCCGCTGCCCCAGCCCGCCTCAAGGGTGAAGCATGCAGTGGGGAAAACTAACCTGGAAGGAGTGATTCCTGCGACAGCCTGGGGACTCCGGACAGGCCTCGGCTGGGTCATAGAGGCCGGGCTTGGTCCACCAGAAGCGTCCGCTGCCCCAGCCCGCCTCAAGGGTGAAGCATGCAGTGGGGAAAACTAACCTGGAAGGAGTGATTCCTGCGACAGCCTGGGGACTCCGGACAGGCCTCGGCTGGGTCATAGAGGCCGGGCTTGGGCCACCAGAAGCGTCCGCTGCCCCAGCCCGCCTCAAGGGTGAAGCATGCAGTGGGGAAAACTAACCTGGAAGGAGTGATTCCTGCGACAGCCTGGGGACTCCGGACAGGCCTCGGCTGGGTCATAGAGGCCGGGCTTGGGCCACCAGAAGCGTCCGCTGCCCCAGCCCGCCTCAAGGGTGAAGCATGCAGTGGGGAAAACTAACCTGGAAGGAGTGATTCCTGCGACAGCCTGGGGACTCCGGACAGGCCTCGGCTGGGTCATAGAGGCCGGGCTTGGGCCACCAGAAGCGTCCGCTGCCCCAGCCCGCCTCAAGGGTGAAGCATGCAGTGGGGAAAACTAACCTGGAAGGAGTGATTCCTGCGACAGCCTGGGGACTCCGGACAGGCCTCGGCTGGGTCATAGAGGCCGGGCTTGGGCCACCAGAAGCGTCCGCTGCCCCAGCCCGCCTCAAGGGTGAAGCATGCAGTGGGGAAAACTAACCTGGAAGGAGTGATTCCTGCGACAGCCTGGGGACTCCGGACAGGCCTCGGCTGGGTCATAGAGGCCGGGCTTGGGCCACCAGAAGCGTCCGCTGCCCCAGCCCGCCTCAAGGGTGAAGCATGCAGTGGGGAAAACTAACCTGGAAGGAGTGATTCCTGCGACAGCCTGGGGACTCCGGACAGGCCTCGGCTGGGTCATAGAGGCCGGGCTTGGGCCACCAGAAGCGTCCGCTGCCCCAGCCCGCCTCAAGGGTGAAGCATGCAGTGGGGAAAACTAACCTGGAAGGAGTGATTCCTGCGACAGCCTGGGGACTCCGGACAGGCCTCGGCTGGGTCATAGAGGCCGGGCTTGGGCCACCAGAAGCGTCCGCTGCCCCAGCCCGCCTCAAGGGTGAAGCATGCAGTGGGGAAAACTAACCTGGAAGGAGTGATTCCTGCGACAGCCTGGGGACTCCGGACAGGCCTCGGCTGGGTCATAGAGGCCGGGCTTGGGCCACCAGAAGCGTCCGCTGCCCCAGCCCGCCTCAAGGGTGAAGCATGCAGTGGGGAAAACTAACCTGGAAGGAGTGATTCCTGCGACAGCCTGGGGACTCCGGACAGGCCTCGGCTGGGTCATAGAGGCCGGGCTTGGGCCACCAGAAGCGTCCGCTGCCCCAGCCCGCCTCAAGGGGGAAGGTGAGCGGGAGTGGGAGTGAATGGGTGGAGAGTGAACAGGGAGGTGATAGCCGGGCGGTGCAAACTGGGAGTCGGAGTAGTAGCCCACGTAGCCGGTGTAGTTGGGCCTGTACACCTGCACTGCATTCTCTCTCCACCCTACTACGCTTTCAAGGGTGCAGTGGCATTGCAGAAACCCGAAATCTGATACATGCACATAATTTACAGCTAGGATTGACTAAAACATGCACATGCAGGTGAGACTAATGGGGATGGAGAACCGGGAATGATTGTTGGCCGTTGGCTATGTAGATGGGGTCGGGCTGAGGGCTTGGATAAACAGAAGCTGCTGCTTTGCTGTTCACAGAGGTCAGTGTCTCCTGTGTTGCTGTTTCGGACATCTTGGCTTCCTGCAATTATTTATTGTCCTCCGGTCTGTTTTCGTGAGTTTCTCACAATCAATTCAAACGATTCCGCATTTTATGCACCTCTATTGAATTTGCTCCCGTGAGTGTGAGAGAAAAAACTGGGATAAAGCAAATGTGCAAGGTGTCTCTGGTCCCAGAACTCAGGTTCAGAGTGGCTTGTGTAAACAGGACTGATTCCCTCAGTGGGTTTGGAGGACGCAGAGAAAGAGAGGGAGAGAGCGAGAGAGAGGGCAAATTAGCACTCGCCTTCTCCTACCAAGCACGCCTCAATTGCGCCCGCCATTTTCTACTCTTTTCCACTTCTCTACCCACACTTTCCCCCTCTTTAACTCCCTCTTTCCCAAGAAAGTTGGAGGCATTCGATCCTTCCACTGAGACATAAGGAATGCTCTTTTATTTATCAGTGCTTTGCTCCATTTCTAACATATGTTAGACTAGAACCAAAAAGCAATATTTAGCCTATATTGACCAGGAGGTTTTGGTCAAAAAGGAAAGGAAGCATTTTAGACCTATTTATTGTCGGCAGCATTTTGGACTAGAATATGCCCAAATTCGAGAACAATTACGAGGAAAAATGATTAAGTTGGGAGTTTCGGGTCGGTAATGGAGCCTGGGGAATCGGAGCTTGGAGATTTAAGGATTTATTTCCCACACAACCTCGCAGTGTTTGCGGGAGCGTTAGACGCATTCTTTGAAAATTTTTTCTGTTTTCCGTGAACAGAGCAAAGTAATGTCATTAGCATAAAAATTTTTGTGAAAATGCAGTCACAAATATACTGTTCTTCCCACTTCATGAATTACTCATTTCTTGATTCTACTTGGGTCAAAACAAATGAGAACCTTGCGAGCTTTGGCGACGCCAGTAGCGATGCTTTCGAAGAGGAAGAAGAGAAACATGGCGGCGAAGATTACTCCCATCTTCACTAGGCGGTCCTCAATTCGATTCCCTATGAGTCACAAAAACTTACCATTGTTATGTTTTTTCAATAATTCAGACATTTTCTGAGTCAGCTGAAAAAGGGCCTACCTTTTCTTTGACCACTTCATTGTCATGTTCATGATCGTCGTGCTTTCCTGCTTCATGCCCATGCCCCTCATGATCTCCATCATCATGTTTTTCGTGGTCATGCTCTTCGTGGCCGTGATCGTGATCATCGTGCTCACCCTGGCGCTTCCTCCTTTTTCTACCTGCATACTACTGGGTTGCAATTTGCAGGTGTAGTCTAATTGTCTGGGAATGAAGGAGTGAGGAGGTGAGGTAGGGCGTAGGGCTTTGTAGGCGGAGCGATTAGAAGAGGAGGGGCGTAGAGCCTCTAAGCAACCAGCCCTGGCTCCCTCCATAATCACCCTCCTGCTTCTCCTCCACTACGCCCCACACCCTGCCCTGGCTGGCGATCTACCCGAAGTCATAGACGAGGATCGAATCCCTTTCAACGCCACCACTCCGCCTACTATCGTCCCAGAGAACGTTGGCCGCTTTCCCCATTTTGGAGGTAAGGGGATTGGTAGCAACAGAAATGTTTCAACTGTTAACTTGGGGCCTAAATTCGTGAATTATTACAATGCTCGAATGTGTAGTATTTGACAGGAAGAAAAATCGGGCATGCTGCTAAGCTCGATGGGGCTGTTCCTGGTGATTCTGGGCTCCATGATCGGGATGATAATGTCCATCATGCTCCTCCCACTAGACCCACCGCTGGTCATCCTCCTCGTCATGAGCGTTCTGGCCGCCGTCTTCCTCGCCGCCCTCATGCTAGCTGCATAGACAGAGCATTCGCCTACCTTCTTCATGCTCCTCGTCATCATCATGGCCGTGATCGTGGTCGTGATCGTGGTCATCGTGCTCATGGCCATCCTCATCCTCCCTATGCTCCTCGGCATGGCCACCTTCAGCTGCTCCATCACCATGGTGCTCCTTAGCTTCATCGCTGCCGTTCGGCAAATGGTCGCCTGCAAAAACATTCACCCCTTTTACCATCTCTTCCACTGACCATCCCCGACCCTTATTGCAACTATTGAAGCGTCAGTTTGTGCAATCTGTGATAGCTTTCTGCTATGCCTAGACGCATTCCGTTTGAAGAGAGAGATTTGCATTATGAGATGGACTGAGATGATGATAAAGAATAGACCGAGTGAAAGAGGTGCTGAAGGAAGAGAAGGGGAGTTTTCGCAGACCTCCGTGGAGCCATGATCGTGCGCATGAAGTCCAAGCGTCTCAACCCACCAGCATTCCCATCTTATTCACTTTGTTATATCAAGAATGGCTGATCTGAATATTGCAAACCTATGTTGAATGTATGCCGTATTTCTACTGTAAAACACGCCAGGTTAAGCCAACATCTGATAATTTCGAAGCATAATTATTGTTCCATTGTCCCAAAATTTATTTCATCAATGAAACGCTATGCTATATTTGAGCTATGAATATTTGACAAAATTGTATATGAATCAGTTCAAAATAACAACTTACCCATTTTCACTCAAAAATTATTAAATCAGTCAAAGTTTTGAGCTAATGATGGTTAAATGATTGTGCCAAACTGCATCTGGTTCTGTAATGTAAGCTAGAAGGTAAGTAAATGTCACGTATGGCACGAGGTGCATTAGCGCATCACCGACGAGCGTGGACACAGCCAGCCCCACGAAGACCTGAAACCCTTTCTGCATTCTTGCCCACGTCAAAAGTCAAGTCAAAAGAAATCCTGTTGAGGTTCATACAATTGACACTTTTGCACAAGGCAACTTTCTAGAGGTAATACTTTTTATCGAAAGACATAAAAAAGTGGTTGAACCAGCTGACCTGCATCCATAGGCCTTTGGAGCGCAGTCGAAGGCAGGGCAAAAGGACGGCTCCCACCAGAGACAGCATCGATATCGCCAATATTCCAAGCGTTCCGTACAAATAGGCTCAAAACAAATATTTCTGAAACAATGAAATACTTGTGGAAAATTTGTCAATCCTAAACTCTGCAGCTTTCTCCGGAATTGCCAAAACTGAGCAATTATTTATTTGAAATCATGGAGACTACCTTTTCTGTAACTATTTACTCGGAGGCAAGCATGAGCCAACCATCTTTGAGGTCACGAGAGCAGCTCATGCCGTTAGTTCACTGCACCGACTCCTCCTTGGTCAGACACAAATAATTTGAAGTCCTATCCTTTCTCCAGCCTCAAAATATTGCCCACCTCATTCCGTTGAAGGGGCGCGGAAATAAAGAGACTCGCCCACAAAGAAGACTTGCGTGAGGAGGGAAAGTAAATGGGGTGTGTTTGAATGTACAATGGGCATGCGTTGGAGCGGGTGGAAAAGGGCCAGGCGGGTGGGCAAGGGAGGATGGGCGCATTATGGGACGGGAGGCGGGCGGGGGCTGGGGGTATGCGAGTGGTCTGCTACCGGCTACCTTCCTCTCTGAAGGGAGGGGTTCAGCGTACTCCCTCATGATTCATCTCATTCACCTTTTGCCTGCCTACCGGTTCCCCCCGCCCTACTCTCTGATTCACTGCTGCTTTTCACGTTTCTAGCAGGATCAAACTGTACAGCCAAAAACAGCTAACCTTGCGAAAGTCGTCTGCTAGTCAAAAATCTCGCAGAAGGGAAAGGCAGAAACCGGTTGAAGGAAGGTGTAGAGGAAACTTGGGAACTGGGGCGTGAAGAAGACCAAAGCTTTGAAAAAAGGGATGAGCTGAAAACTCGTCTTCATGTTGACTCTTGAAAGCATACAACTAAATAAGCAGTTTCAATGGAACTGCAACCGCATACGCATATTGAAGCAGTTTACAAAGTACAACATTTTGATACGTTTTGCAACAACAAACCCGGCACTCATCAGAAGCTATAAATCAATCTCTAAGTTGACAACTGCCATAATTTGACTACTGAAAGCAGCAGAAAGCTGAGGTACGTGACAGTGATGATGAAAAGGGGCGAAAGAAGTGGGGAAGAAGTCTCTAAATGGCAGGAGCAGAGCGAAGAGGAGCGGTCGCGCTCATTTTCGAGTGCACCCCTCATTTATCTTGCGCCGCCTAGGCAGGGGAAACTTCGCTTCCCGGCATACCTTAGCTAGGCCTACTTTGCAACAATCCACCTGTCTCCTTTTGTCTCTTGCCTTTACGCCATAGCTTTGTAAGGAAACAGACTAAGAGCTGAAGTTTTCATGCGCTATAATATCGCAGATCCGAGTTAGGTTAAGGCTGTCTAGAGAAGCATACTTTTTAGCTTCCTATTATGCTAACTAGGAACATGAAGTCTAGACGGATTAGCATTGCCAAACAAATTTTGTTACCAGCCCTTCTAGTTCTTATGCACCAAGTGAAAAACTTACTAAATTGGTCTAATACAATAAACACAAAAGTGACACTGCTAAAGTTTCAATTCAGGCAACGATAAAAAATCAGGCATCAAAAATCTTTTTTCCAGTCATTTCAAACAGGCGCAAAATCCCTGGTTTCGAGAGCACGGGGGATTGACGGCCCTAAGAGCCTCAGTGGCTGGGCAACGCGTGTAGGTATTCCAACAACCTTCCCTTTCTGCCACTTTCCCCTCGCGCTTTTTTTGCCCCTTTGATGTGTAGGAAGTGGGGGCGCAGCAGAAGGCAAAGAATGGAATAGGAAGGATGCAGCGGTCGAATTCGGAGAGCAGTTCACCGGCGGTGGGCGGGCGCACCCCGGAGATGAGCCTCTACGACAAGCATCGCAAGCCGCACAAGCTCATCACCGACGCCACCGAGATCGTGATCAGCCCCCGCAGCCTGGACTCCGAGCTGATGTGCCCCATCTGCCTGGACATGCTCAACACCACCATGACCACCAAGGAGTGCCTGCACCGCTTCTGCCAGGAGTGCATCACCACCGGTTCATCCTTTATTCATGCTTTTCAAAGCCTCCCCCTTTGCATCCTCTGCTTGCCAGCACTTCGAAATGGGAACAAGGAGTGTCCGACCTGTCGCAAGAAGCTCGTCTCCAAGCGCAGCCTTCGACCGGACCCCAACTTCGACGCCCTCATTGCCAAGATCTACCCGAACAGGGAGGAGTACGAGGCCATGCAGCAGCGCGCCTTCGCCAAACTCACCCAGCACTCCAACCCCAAGGCTTTCCAGGACGCCATGGAGGAGGGCATCAAACAGCAGGTCCCCCCTTCCTCCTTCCACACCATCCATTCCTCAGCGGAAGACATGGAATGACGTCTTTGAGGCGCAGCAGCGGAAGAAGCTGAAGGTGGACATGCGAGACTTTGAGAACCTGAAGAAGCGTGTGCGGAGGCCAAAGCCGGGCGGTTCAGCCAGTGCCCAAGAGCCCGGCGAAGAGGGCGGCGGTGAAGGAACCAGAGAGAGCAGCCTTGAACCTTCTGCCTCCGGTATACACTCTTCTCCCACTATCAGTCATACACCTAGCGCAGATCAATTCATCATTTACTCTTAATAATGAGCGGGATTTGAAGCCTGTTGTGAAACATCAGGCTCTGAGGTGGTGGATTGCAGAGGCCAGCGGAACTGCTGGCTCCGGCGCGGCTTCACTGGGGGCGATAGAAGTGGAGCTGATCCTGAGACCGCACCCATCGCTGGACGCCAACCCGGCGCTGACCAATCCCCTGCGTCAGACGCGCTACCTCAAGACCACCGGCAACGCCAGCGTCGACCACATCGCCGAGTACGTCGGCATGCGTGTTCGCCTGGACACCGGTCAATACTCCCTTCTTCATCCTCTCCTTCCCTTTCTTTGCCTCATACGCTTATCTTATTGTCCAGCTTGAACTGCTTGATTTATTGATAAGTTAAAATTGATTGCAGAAGAGTCGCAGCGATTGGCAGAGGCCGGGGGCCAGCAGCTGTCAGCACCAACCAATGCCACCTCCGCATTTCGCATATTCATCAACCCCGGCATCGGCTCCAACCGACCCTTCATTCTCCTTGACGGCAGTCTCACTCTTTCTGAGGTTTTCCCACATATTACAATCTTATCTATCCTTCAACTGCTCTCATTTCGCATTGATCGCTTTACTAGGCTTGGTATTGTTGTTTTTCGTGTCTCATTCACTTACAATTGCCAACAACAGGGTTGAGCTCATATATTTGCCAGCAATGAAACATCAATCTCCTGGTCAGGGAATGGGTGGTGGGAAGCCCAAGAAAAGGCCTGGTCCGCTTGAAGGTGCGGAGTCGGCACTGGAAGGTGAAGCGACCGCTGGAGCTGCAGTTTGCTCTGCGCGACTCGGAGCTGGTGGGCAATGGCCACGCGGATCCCTCCCCCCTGCCCAGTGTTCAGACCGGCAGTCTATTTGGCTCCAGCGGTGCCACCTAAGCCCTTCCTACTTTCCTCCCCCACCAGCCCTCGCCTTTGCTACGAGTATTCTCCCTCCCGTTTGGCCTCGAGCTCTTTTGGGATCTCGCCGGCCTGTCTTAATGCACTTCTGTCCTCTTTCAAATTTATTCCTTTTCTGTCCTGATCATAAATGAAAGCCAGTCAATAATGAAACAGGCAGACTGCTTCGCCAACTCAATCGAGAACCTCGGCGATTTCTCCACTACCCAGGCACTCATCGGCGGAGTAAATGACGCAGTACTGCAAGCATAAGCGCTGGGCGACAGACTGAAGCAAGGAAAGCAGAACCTGGCCCGGAGCAACGGCTCTGAGTCGATAGTCACAGGCCACTTTCAGGCCTCCGTCTGGCAATTGCAGGACTCCAGCAGCCAACGGCTCCATGCCCCGTTGAATGGCCACTTTGCACCGTAGCTCACTGCAACCCTCCTACTCACTAAGGCCATGTTCCAGAATTTAATTAAATTCTCATTTTGACTAAACAGAAGCAATCTTGACCGACTGTTTGACGAAATTGTTCAATGAGAAATTAAATCCTCCTCCTCCTGAGAATAACTGACCACCAATCGAGCAGAAATGGGCTTCATTCTTAAATAATGCATACCGATTGGTGTTGAGCTCAGTTGGCGGCTCTTCGGCAATCCAGACGGGAGGATCGGTGCGGAAGCAACGCTTGAAAAGGGCTGGGTGCGCAGAGCCACGGCAGACGCGCACCTTAGGGGTATACCAAATATTCTGCGGGAAAAAAGGCTGGTTAAAGATTGGCCTGCCTCTTGAGTCTGAGGGCAGAGCTGGACGACGTAGAGGCGGGAGCGAAGGCCGCCTGTTGCCGTGGACTGTCCGATGGTGTAGTGATGGATGCCTCAGGTTGCAGGCTCTGTTGGGATCATTGCAGAGATAGGAGGTACCGCGATGTTGGCCGAGAACAGAGCCGCTGTCCACGTCTACGATGGGTCCAGGGATGGGCGGGATGTACTGCAGAAATTGTGTGTGAAGCGGTGACTCGGCTTGGTTTTAATCGCAAGTGAAAAGTGGAGTGGCCAGAGGCCCATGCAGCCGAAGCATTGCGCACCAAAGAAAACATCGCAGAGCGAATGTATATCAGGGCAAGGCGGCCGTTCAAAAACAAGATTCCTTCACACATCCTCCGCCTTGACAAAGGGGAGGCGAAAGGCTAAACAAAAGAAGATTGGCACAATGCCAGAAATCAAGCCCAGCTGGGCGATCATCATGAAAAGGTTGCCTGTATCAAACCGAAAGCTGAGTCCTCACAAAATCTCATGAAACACAATTGGGAATAGATGAGGTGGAAGATGAAAAGGGAGCAGAGCGAGCAGGCCAAGGCGGAATGCCCAGTTTCTGGGATGCCCCTACTCGCCCAAAGGCTTTCGAGGCTCTTGGCTCCGTGCAAGGCCAAGCCCACTCCTACTCACTCCACTTACACAAGACAAGGGTCTGAGCATTTGGGAAAAGTAGATGAAGCGATAGTGGGTGGGTATGGTGAATTATATGCGATTGATGACCAATGAGTAGAAAAAGTGAGGGGTACCCGTTTCTCAAATGAGTGTAAATCAAAAGCATTTTTCCAATCCTAATAAATAGCAGATGCGAAAGCCCAATTTTTGCATGAAACAATCCTTCCAAAACTGCAGTTGAAAAATAGTTGAGAAATAGTTGAGCCGCTAGCACAAAAGAAGAGAAAGACTTTGGGAGGCCCTGGGGAGAGTGGGAAGGGAAGGGAGGCGACGGTGCAGAGAAGGCCGCTGCAGACGCCAAAGACGCTGGACTCGCCCAACATCCACTCGAAGCTCCCCACCTCAGCATACTCCAAGGCCAGGACACGAAAACAGATGAGAGCCTTTAGGGGAACCGCAAAGTTTGGGTCTTATCCGCATGAGCAGTGCTCAATTGGACAGGGGCCCGGTAGCGCTTGTGGTGGAAGGAAGGAGCTTGGAGGCGGAGGTGGAGTCGGACTCGTCCGGCTGCTCCTCGTTGCTCCCCAGCTCCGTCGCCACGAGCTTGCTCGTCGGGTACTTGCTCTCCACCCCGTTGCAGCCCTTGGCATAGACGTAGCGTTGGTAGTTGTCGAAAGAGTTGGCGAGGCGGGTGATGCGGAGTAGCTCCCAGTCCTTGCGCTTGCCCCCGTTGTCGTGGATGACGAGCTCGCCCTCATGGAAGACGGGCTTGGCGTTGCGGCTGCGGTGGCTGGCGTCCACCTCCCGCAGGTACTTGAGGTACTCGCTCTTGAAGCGCTGGCGTCCTTGTTCTAGGGCTAGAAATTGCTGGTGTAGTCGATGCCGGAGTGCTGTTGCTGCTTTTGGAGGCGTGAAGAGTGGAGCTGGTGCATAGGGATGCTGGCCAGGGTGAAGGAAGTCATTGGGAGAGAGTGCCTTGAAGGAGTGGATGTCGTCGGTGGCAGGGGTGAGTGGGTGGTTGTTGACGGCGGAGGCGAGCTGGGCGATGGCTGTGCGCATATTGTCCTCGTCCATGACCCGATTCCAGAGTAGGACCCGCAGGCCCTCTTTGAGTACTCTCACAAAACGTTCCGCTCCTCCTTGAATCCAGGGTGCTTTGATGGGGCCGAAGGTGAACTTGAGCTGAGGCTTGGAGGCGAGGCTTTGCAGGACGGTGCTGGTGATGAGGCGGGCGGTGCCCTTGAAGGCGGTGCTGTTGTCGCAACAGATCTCCCCGTCCCCGAACCCCTGTGCTGCCCAGAGGCGCTGCAGGGCGTTGACGACGGACTCGGCTGAGTAGTCCTTGAGGATGTCGAACTAGCAGGCGCGGGTGGCGAGGCAGAGGACGACCAGGCCCCATCTCTTCCCTTTCCCTCCTTTCCCCTCCCGCACCACGAACGGACCGGCTTGATCCATTGTGACGAAGGAGAAGGGTGGACTGGTGCAGTTGAAGCGGTGTTGGGCGTAGGAGCCGAGGTTGAGGGTGCGCTGGGGGTTGGCCTTGAAGAACCGGCAGGCGGTGCAGTGTTTGGAGATGGACTTGGCTGTCTTCCTGGCCCCGATGATCCAGAAGCGTTGCTGAGACGCTTGGAGTGTGGCCGTGGCACCGGAGTGGCAGGTGAGCTGGTGGTAGTGGTCGAGGATGAGGTTGGCGATGGGGCCGTCGGGGATGACGATGGGGTCCGGCTTGTCGGAGTACTTGAACCGTCCCCCCGTGCGCTGCAGTCTGTTCTTGTCCTTGTAGGTGTTGAGGCTGGTGTGCTGCTGGACGGTGAGGCTGGCCTGGGTGGCGCGGATGAGTGTGAGCTCCGCCTCCTCCAGCTCCTGGCTGGTCGGGCACGGCTGCTTGGTGTCCTCCCCCTCTTTCACCACCTTCAGCCACCGTTTCATCCAAGCAAAATGTTTGATCAGATGTCGGTAACTTTTGGGCTGGAATTTTTTGTGCGGCTTGCCCTTGGCCTCTTTTCTGTCCTCTATGGATCTTTTCTGTCCTTTCTGGATCTTTTTTGGGCATTTGCCTCTTTTGTGGGCGGGCTTTTTCTTTTTTCTTTTTTGGCCGTGTTTTTGTAGTAAGTTTGTAGTAAATTGCGGTAAATTGCGGTAAGTTTGCGGTAAGTTGGAAGAGGTGCTTGGAGGCTTTGGAGGCTGTGTGGACGGGGTGGGCGAGTTGGCCGGGGCTCCGTAGGCTCCTCTCGTGCTCTCGACGGAGTCCCCCAGGCCTTCCTGGCCCCCCTGGTCCCCCACGCCGCAGGTGTACATCTCGCCCAGGTAGGCTGATGCTGACGCTGCACTGAAGCTGCTCTCCTCCTCCTCCGTCCGCGTTTTCTTCTTTTTCTTCCTGGTGGGCAGTGTCCCAGCTTCCAGCTCCTCCTCCTCCTTGCCCCAGACGGCCGCCTCGTCGGGCCAGATGTCGATCTCCTCCTTGAACCAGGCTGGGCCGGTGTAGTAGAGGTGAGGTGAAGTTGAGTTGTTGGTGAGTTCGGAGGTGGGTGTAGGGCGTGTGCAGAAGTCGGCTGGGTTGTTGGTGGTGCGTATGTAGCGGATGTGGTCGGCGGGGATGAACTTGAGGATCTCGTCCACCCGCCTGCGCTCGTACGGCCTACTCAGCTTCTCCGCCCGCTTCAACCACCAGTAGACGACCTGGGAGTCCACGTTCAGGAATACGTCCTTCAGGTTCAGCATCCCGTTCAGCATGCTCCAGACTCGCTCCGCCGCTCTCTTTCCTGCCAATGCTCCCCACAGCTCTGCCCTTGGGACGGTGACCTTGGTGCTGCCGTTCTTGGCGATGAGATGGTTCTTGCCAATGAGGAACTGGATCTGGCTGGACTGCTTGAGGTGTAAGGTGTATCCGTAGGCGTCGTCGCTGGCGTCGGTGGAGAGGATGAGGTCGGCGGGCTTCTGGCGCTCGATGGTGAACTTGCGGGCGTAGGTGATGGTGCCGATGGCCTCCAGGTCCTTCAGCAGCCCCTTGAACTCCTTCGTCTGGTCGGTGTTGAGCTTGTCGCCCCACTTGTGAAGCGGCAGCGCGTGTTGTTGGAAAAAGAGCTTGAATTGCAGCAAGACTGGAGTGAAAAGACCGTAGACGTCGTAGGCATGGGCCACGGCGCTGAGCACGTCCCGCTTGGTGATCCACTCCTTGTTCTCCAGGTTGCTGATCTTGACCCCGCCCAGGCTGAGCTTGTCCCCGATGGTGTCCCAGCGGAGGCTGAGAGCTTTGATGACGTCGTCGTTGTGCTTGGCGGAGTCGGGTAGGTCGGAGAGGATGGCCTTGACGTTGCTGGCATATTCGCGGAGTTCCATGGTGGCCGCCTGGAAGACGCTTCGGTACCCGTTGGCGAGCTTCTTGCCCTCTGCCGGGTTGTTGAACAGGCCCACCACGTTGTCCATGTACGTCTGTGCAGGGATGGTGAGGATGTCGGAGCCGCTGATGCCGTGCTTGTCGCTCTTGGCCTCCTCCTCGCAGAGCTTCGCAATCACCGCCAGGAGCACCCAGGGACTGGACGTCAAACCCATGATGAGAGAAGTGAACCGGAAGACCTGGAAGTTGTCGCAGCTGAGGGGCTTGGACTGGTCCTTGGGGAGGATGACGCGGCAGGCGTCCCGATCCTCCTCCGCTATCCGCACTTGATAGAACGCTTTTTTGACGTCGGAGAGGAAGAGGCCGTTGTAGCAGCGGAGGCGTAGCTGGAGTTCCAGGAGGTCGGTGAGTAGGTCGGGGCCCGTTTCCAGCAGATCGTTCAGGGAGAGACCAGTGTCCTTGGATTTGGCGCTGGCGTTGACGACGGGCCTGAGCTTGGTGGTGGCGGAGTCCTCCTTGGGGACGCCGAAGTGGGAGAGGTGGTGGACGAGGTGGTTGGCGGGCGGGGCGGCGGTCACCTCCTCCAGGTACCCATTCGCCTTGTGGCCCTCAAACATCTTGTAGTACTCCTGCCTGTCGCTGACACTCATCTTGTCGTGGACGCGTTTGGTGCGGGCGAAGGCGGTGCGGAAGTCGCTTGAGAGTGCCTCTGCTCCCTCTTTGAACGGAAGGTGTACGGTGAATCGTCCCTGGCTGTCCCTGGTGGCGGTGCTGAGCAGCTTCTTCGTGCGCTCCTCCTCCGTGGCCGGCAGCTTCTCGTACGCCGCGGCCTCCGTTCCCATCAGCTTCTCCACCGCCGTGTTCAGGTTCTCCTCTTCCACTAGCATGCAGGCGCAGGCGTAGGAGTTGAAGGAGTAGTCGGAGCCGATGGTGACCTCGTGCTGCTTGAGCTTGCCCTTGAGGAGGTTGCCGAAGGCCGTGTTCACGCCCATCAGGTCCTCCGTGATTGCCCAGCTCGTCGCCGCCCCCGGCCCCCAGACTCTCTCCAGCCAATCGTTGCCCAGTAGTAGATGAACCTCCAGTTCTTGTACTTCTGGTGTAGGTGAGTTCTCGTAAGCGCCCTTGATGATGCCCTGCTTGATCTCGTAGCCCCCGTGGAAGAGCGTGCCGGTGACGGTGTCGGTGACGCGGGCAGTGATGCCGAACTGGCTGCCGTTCTTGCACTCCAGGTCCAGGTTCACCTTGTGCGTCTCCCTCCTCCTCTGCTCTGCCTCGTGTGCGGTAGAGATGAAAGTGGTGAAGCTGGGGCCCTTGGTGAGGTTGAGCTTGTCGACGATGTCGGAGCGGATCCAGGAGACGTCGGAGCAGCCGTCCAGGAGGACGTTCAGCTGCTGTCCCATCCCTCCCTGTACTGGATGCAGGGCTTGAGTGGTGAAGAAGGGTAAGATTGAGACGTCGGTGAGGTTGGAGCCGGAGACGGCGGTGGCGGCGGTGAAGTTGGGCTGGTTGGTCTGCTCAAAGGTGTCGTCGTGGATGGCCGTGTGGTGCTTCTTCTTGCAGATGCGGCAGCGCTGCTTGGACGTGCAGTCCTTGACGGGGTGCTTGGAGGATAAGCAGTTGAAGCAGAGCCTCTTCTCCTTCACCTTCTCCCTGCGCTCCTTCGTCTCCTTGAAGGTCTTGCACTTGATGGCCCAGTGCCGCTCCTCGCAGAAGGCACACGGCGGGGCCGGTCTCTCCGACTTCCCGCCCTCCTTCTCCTTCCCCTGCCCTTTCTGCCCGCCTTCAGACTGGCCTTTTTGGCTCTTTTGCTCTCCCCCTTGGCCCTGTGGGCTCTTTTGCTCTCCTTCCTGGCCCTGTGGGCTCTTTTGCCCCGTGGGCTGGGAATTGGAGGCAAGGGTGGTGGAGCCGGTCTGGGCGGGTGGGGCCTTTGGGGCGCCGCTGTAGCTGGCCTTGATTTTGATCTCGGCTCGCAGCCACTTCATCAGCTCCTCCATGCTGGGCATAGGCGCTAGATTCTGGGTGTGACGTAGGCGACGGAGGCGCTCTTGTGCAGTTTGCGGTAGGTGCGGTAGGATTTGGAAGACGAGGTTGTCGGTGTCCTCGACGCCGATGCGCTCCAGCTCGTAGACGATGCCTGAGACCTTGTCGTAGAAGCTGCCCAGATTGTCCTCCTTCACGTTCCCCACCTTGGCCAACTTTTGGAAGAGGGCGGCTTTGGAGAGATCGGTGTCGCCGTAGGTTTCGTCCAGGAGCTTGCAGGCGGTGGCCCAGGAGGCGGCGTTGGAGGCGCTGAGATGCTGGATCTTGGCCTTGGCCGCTCCTCGCAGGGCCTGGCTTAGGTAGGTGAACTTCGCGTTTGACGACAGGCTGGGCTGGGCGCCCACCAGGTACCCGAAGTCTTCTTTCCACCACCGGTAGGCTGAGAGATCTTTGCCGTCAAAGGTGGAGAACTTAGGCTCGATTTTGGCGAGTTTGGGGTAGGTGGAGTAGGATTTGTCGCGCCGGGAGAGGTCTTGCAAGGTGTCGGAGATGACGCGGAGTGCTTGGGTCTGTTCTTCTAGAAAGTGTAGTAGTGGTGGATCTTGAGTAGGAGGTGGTGGTGGAGGTGCTTGATGATGGTGAGGTGGTGGCGGGGGCCCATGAGGTGGTGGTGGACGCGGAGGTGGAGCCGCGCCCCATGCCCCGGGAGGCGGTGGGGGTGGAGGAGGTTGATAGTGAGGTGTGTGGTAGGAGACGTTGGAGACGTTGGAGCCGTGGTGGGAGCCGTGGACGGAGTTGTGGACGGAGTTGGGTTGGTTGGGAAGTTGTTGGAAGCCTGCTTGACGTAGCTGAAGCTGTAGGCAACGGTTTTCTTCTCAAAGGCAGACAATGGACGAGCCGTTCGCGGGCCAGTCCTGAGGGTTGTAGAGGCTGGGGTAGGAGGCGTTGGAGGCGGTGTGGGTGCGGCGGCTGTTGGCGGACCCGAACTCGCTCTCCGCCTCCACGTACTTGTCCCCGTCCTCCGGGTCCTCCAGGCCTGCGTGGTGCAGCTCTGGCACTGGACGGTAGTCCACCGGCCCCCCTTCCCCCTCGTTCCACAGCCCCTGCCGGACCAGTTGGCATACAAGAGGAGAGGTGAAGGGCTGGCCTGGGGGTGGGGTGCAGGTGACGCAGTGGATGCGGGGCATGGCTTGATGGTGGTGGCGGGCGTCCTCCACGGTGGCGCGAAGGGCGTCCCACATGGCGACGGTGGCGCTGCCCACCGGCTGGAAGGCGTCGTCGAAGCCGACGCGGCAGACGGTGGCCTGGCAGTTGTCGCAGAGCATCTTGCGTGCGCTGTGGCGTGGGTGAGGGCGAGGGCATAGGCGGCAGACTTGATCGCAGTTGTTGTGCCAGAAGTAGGCCGGGCGGGGCTGGACGGGGTCCTCCTCCATGACAAAGCCGAAGACGACGATGAACTAGTTCTGATTGATGATGGCCCTTAGGAGGGCCGTTTGCGGTAGATTGTAGTAAGGGAAGGTTGGTTGGGAAAAGGTTGCGCAGTTAGGCTGCTTGGTGAAGGGTAGGTATTGAGTGGGTGGAATGGGTGAGGGGTACGGTAGGTGCTGATGTCACTCAAACACAAGCGCAAGAGTTACGAAATCAGCCTAGAAACTTCTAGAAGGTTTGGAAAAAGGGAGCGAATTGCCAATAAAATGGCATCAATGCTGGGAATGGGTGGGTAGAGTGGGTGAGAGGGTGAGGGAGAGGTCGAAGAGAGCGTAGGCGTAGCCGGGGAACTTGAACTAGGCGTCCTAGAGGGAGTTGCCGTAGTCGAAGTTGTCGCCAAAGTTGACCATGAAGTTGACCATGATGCTCGTCTTCTCGCTCAGCTCAAACGTACACACCCGCAAAACCCGCTCGAAAAGAGAAAAGAGCACCGGAGAGTGAGGTGGTTGGAACTGAGAGTCCCAGAGCCACCTAGGAGCGCTTGGAAGACCTTGGACTTGAAGGTGGAGGTGATGAAGTTGAAGGAGATGTACCCGTAGTCCGTGCCGTTCCCCTCCTCCTCCTCCTCGCAGGCGCGGCGGACGGAGTTGGTGATGAGGTGGGGCGGCTTGTAGGACAGGCTCCAGCTGTGTGTGAAGCGGTGACTCGGCTTGGTTTTAATCGCAAGTGAAAAGTGGAGTGGCCAGAGGCCCATGCAGCCGAAGCATTGCGCACCAAAGAAAACATCGCAGAGCAAATGTA
>JASANA010006644.1:0-27079 GCA_030248095.1 Ptycholaimellus sp. GST1_10
CTGGGGAGGAGACAATGTGGCAATGACCTTCAGTTCTCGCAGTACCCTCGTTCCGGTTGGGAGCTTCTTTGTGGTAGTTTGCGAAAGGGCCCACGTGCCGCGAGTGTTGAGGCGTAGCCGCTCCAGCTGGCTGGGCAAGCTATCCCAAACTTCGCTCGGTCCACTTTCTTCATCCCAGGTCACGCACTTGAAGTGGACTTGAGGAAGGCAAAGTGTGACCAAGTTCGGCGTCAGTCTCTTCAGGTAAGGCATCCTTATAATGGAGAAACAGTGGAAGCTGAGGGTCCGTAGTTGAGGCAGTGGCTCGGTCCAATCTCCTCCAAGTCGGAACCTTCCGTCCTGTGAAGCTCCAAGGTGAAGGGTGCGTAGTTGCTGGAGTCGGCTCAGTGTTGCCCAGCTCTCGGCGGAAAATCCCGTAGTCCATGGATGTGTAGTGTCTTCAATCCCATAGCCAATCGGGACACCTCTAGGATAGAGAGCTTGTAGCTGATGGTTAGCTTCGTGATCTCGGGTTTCTCCAGGGTTCCCACTGAGCCTTCGAACATCACCACCATCTGCACTTGATCGGGCAGTGCGTCCCATATGTCCGCAGTCATGCACCAGAGCCGGACCGAGTGCATCCTGTGGCTGTGTTGGCAGCAATGTAGGATGGTCCTCCGGTAAATCCCTTTGACGTCTGCTCGAATGCTTTCCGCCGAGTGGAAATCCCGAAAAACCCTCAGCTGCCGGGTTTGGTTGTCCGACATGACGAAGTCTGGGTTGGCCGGCATGTTGAAGTGACCGACGGGGAGAGTCTCTCTGGGGCCCACCTGTCCCTCATCTCTGCTCCACGGTGGACGAATCTTGTTTTTCCATCGGCAGGGCAGGTAGTAGCTGGGCTCTTGACAGCCGAGGACGTCCATCATGTTCTTCAAAGTGTAGGGTCTTTGTGAGGTGTTGCAGGCCAGGAGCTTCCGGAGATGTGGTCCCAGAGTAGCGATCATCCGGTCTTCTCGCATCTCCCCCTCGGTCAGCGTCTCCTCCTCACCACCGCTCTTGTCGGATTCCACACTGACAGAGAGAGCTTCCATCTCCTTGCTTGCATCCTCGTCCCCTTCTCCCTCCATCTCCTCTCGTTTCCCCACTCCCAACATCAGCACCTGTCTTCTCCCCAAGATGGGAGCTATAGTCCTAGATGGTGGCAGGAATTGGATCAGCGGTGGTATGGAGAGAGATGATGAGAGTGGAGCTGATCCCTCACACCATGGGTTGGGCGGTGCTGCAATCCACACTGATTCCTGTCCTCCTCTTTCCCCCAGCTCCTCCCTTGCCTCGACCATTCTCTTCCAAACGAATCGGTGAAGATGTTCTTGGACTGGTCGGTCCACTGGGTAGCCAAGCCTTCTCAAGTCGGTCTCCAAGGCCTTGATCCGTTCTGTCGATCCGCCATGTCGTGCCAGCGGGTCCATAGGGCTCCTTAGTACCTCTTGGAGTCGTGAGCAAGTGAGAGGGAAGTCGGGGGACTCCCTTACGCCGTGGTTTGCTTGCCGTTGTCCTCTCAGCTGCTTTCCCTCGCACTTGCCTCCTAGCTCCCCTTTCCCATTCGTCAAGATGACCGTCTTTGGGCGGGTGCCTCATCTGGCTTGGAACGGTGATTTCGCGTTCCCTACCATGAAACTTCCCAACGGACTGGGGAAGATGGTGAGACCTGGGCGGAGTTGGCTACTCCAAGGTGCGGCGTTGGCGAGGACAAACGCATTCACGTCTTGTCCGAAGAGTATGTCCACCTCCATTAGTTCCTCTTCGTTGCGTGGCGGCATGTTCAGTAGCTCTGGATGCTTATTCCGGATCCGGTCCCACTCTTCCCCGGTGAAGGGGGCCTCAAGAGTGAGTGGCGGACAGACTTCCCCCTTGGGAACCCAGGCTTCCAGGCTGAACTCAAATCCGCTGGGTGCACGTACATTCAGCCAATCCTTCTTCATCCGCATCTGGCATTGCTCTTTGTGTCCAAAGACTCCTGTGTTGATCTCCTGCTCATCCAGTGTTCTTAGTCCTAACAATGCGGTTGGACACCGCCATCATCTGTGAGCCAGAGTCCAGGATGCACACTACGTCCACTGATGCTCCCCAATCTTCGGAGTGGAGCCATGCTGGGAAGGTGAGCATGATGGGCCCTGGGTCAGGGTGTCCTACTCCTGATGCCATCATGCTGGCCGTCTTTCTTTCTTTGCTCTTTTTCCTGGTTGATCCTTCTTTGCGTGCGCTCCCCTCCCTGGATCAGGGTCTGGGAAGCGGGGTCGCCGGTCGTCATTGGACTGAGGAGCGGGTTGTCCTCTCTTCTCCCCTGCTGTTCTGTCTGGATTGATTGTTTGATCGTCCGGGACTTCTGCTACTGTTCCTTGACCTTGTCGTCCCTTGTTTGCGAGTGGGAGACCAGGTTCCAGCTCAAGAGGTATTGCAAGATGCAGGTGAACAACTCTGTTGTCTCGCTCTGTTCCCCATCTCGCGATTGCCACTGCGGGTGTGAGTCGGCATGTAGCAAGGAGGGCTACATGACTGTCTGTGTTGTGGGCTTCTGCTTGTCTGTCGGGTACTGTCTTCTGTGCCGGCAAGAAAGGGAGTTTTGTTGGTGCTTGTTGGGAAAAGCGTCGTAGCAGATAGCAGAATGATGGTGTGGTTGGCAACAGAACTGACAGTTATACTGTGATCTGCAGCTGCTTGCGTCATGTCCTTCTACTAGGCATTTGTAGCAGTGCCGAAACTTTGCCGCTTGGTCTTTCCTCTGTTTGGCAGTGGTGAAGCGATGGCAGTTGATCGGTTTGTGATTCCCTGAATAGAAGGAACAGGCCGGGTCTCTTGGTGGCGAGGGCATTGTGTTTGTAAGTGTGGTCATCTCCTTTTCCACGCCGGCGGAGAGGACGTTGGAGCAAGACTTGGTTGAGTGTGGGTGCTCTCTTGAGGCGTGTCTGCTATCAGCTCGTCCGGCCCGCATCACCCTTTTTGATTGTAGTAGATGAGCCTCTTCCTCGAGTAGAGGTATGAGGTGATTGATGCTGATGTCGTGCAGGTTGATGGACCGCAATTTGTGGAGGCATTGGTTGTAGATGCTGGAGGGTAGTTTGCTCAATACCGTCTGCATGAGGTGGAGCAACTTATCTACCAGTAGTTGGCATTGGACCCGGAGGAAGTAGAAGCTGGACCTGAGCTGGTCGAGGAAGCTATCCAGATGGTGGTCTGACACTGAGGGTAGCTGCTCGATGTCCTTTTTGGCTTGTTGGATGAGGATCGTGGGGTTCTCATAATCTCGAGTCAGCAAGGTGAGGATGACGTCAAAGTTGGTGGGGTCCACCAGGTACCGTTGCACCTTCTTGAGTGGTTCTCCTTCCAAGCACTGTCCTAGGATCTGGATTCGCCGGTGGGGGTCATCGGTGATCCGGTGGATGAGGTTGAGGAAGGAGGACTTCCAGGTGGGAAAGTCCAAGGGGTCCCCCTTGAATCGAGGGTACTCGATTGGCGGAAGTGTCTGTCTCAGTTGCTCTCGCTCTTGTTGGAGAGACAAGTGGTGGAGGACTTGTTGACAGTACTGCAGCGACGCCGCTCCTATTCCGTGCATTGCTGGATTCGGACCCCACTGACCGGCTTGAGCTGGTATAGGTTGCCCGTGAGGTGGTGGTGGAGCATAGTACTGTTGCTGGGGGGCGTAATGCTGTTGCTGTGGGGCGTAGTGTTGTTGGGGGGCATAGTGCTGTTGCGGTGGGGCATAGTGTTGTTGCTGGGGGGCATAGTGCTGTTGTGGTGGTGGTGGTGGTGGATGCACGCGGGGTGGAGGTGGTAGTTCATATGCCACTCGAATCCCTTCTGGAACCCGTTGTGGTGCCCCGCCATGTGGAACGGGTTGTGGCGGGGCCGTTCCGAGTCCAGTTTCTGGGTATTGTTGGAGTCCGCGTCCAGTCCCTGGCCCTACGTTCAATGTTGACGGCTGCGTTGGAGAAACGATCTGAGCTTCCTGAGGTGGGTGTTGCTCTCCTCCTTCTCTTGCAACCTCCGCCGGTGGTTCAGGGGGTGCTGGGGGGCGAAACGATGGTGGAGGCGGGTGGGTCGTCTGCACCCAGGCAGCCACAGCCCTTGGGTCACCATCGAAGTGGTAGTGGTGTGCCTGTCCTCGAGTGGGTTGGTCTCTGGGAGGTGAGTCTTCTGGAGGTGGGCGGTAGATGTCTTCCTCTACCGTTCCTCTTTCTCTCTCTGGAGGTTGGTCTGGCTGATCACGTTGCTAGGGGCATCCCAGGCCCACTAGCACATGGAGCGGTCATCCGACCTTCTTCTTCCGTGGTTGTGGTGGTTCTCCAGGCGGTGCAGAGTGCAAGCGAGGAGGTAGAGTTCTTGTTGACCTCTCCTTCCATTCGACTGATGGTTGTGCGGATTGTAATGCTCTGTTTTGGGGAGGGTCCCCTGGTCCTAGGTTCCTTGTATGAGCATGAGGACGGCATAGATTTTCGTCGGCGTCGGATGTGGTAGTGTTCTGCCTCTGTTGGGCATCGCGGTGTTCCCCATAGGCTGGATTCAGGAAGACCAGATTAGCCGGAGTGGCAATGGCGACCACGTTGGATGGATGAAGGTGGAGGGACTTGGCTCTTAGTGTGCGTGGGTCTCTCGTGGGGTACCGCAATGTCGTTCCTGGGCGGGCCATGACGGGGGGCATTGTAGTGGAGCCTTGATGGATGGAGGCTCAAGGGTGACGAGACTGTGCGGTGTATGTGCTGTTGTCCGTGAGTCAAGGTGCGCCTAGATCCAACATTGCCACGGCGGCTGGCTTGACGTGAGTTGTGGTGGCCTTGTCCGCTAGATTGAGGATTTCTTGTCTGCGGTATAAGAGTTGAAGCCACCATTTCTCGAAGCCAGGGCAGCGATGGTCGTTGGCATCGAGCAGGTCTAGATGCGCTTGAGCTAGGGCTATGCACTCGGAGAGCCACGTCACGTCTCTATAGAGGCGGTGTTGTGGTGCCTCATCAGCCTTCGGTGTCTTGACCTTGTGTTCGATTTGGTAGGGTGGTGGCTCATGGTCCGGATCATTGTAGCATTGTTCAGGCGTTGTGGCTGGGCTCCAAGGAAGTGGTCCGATGCAGCAAGCATGGCAGCGGAAGGCATCCTGGGAGGTGTCCAAGTTGTAGTCGATGGGAACGAAGGGTGGTGGCGCTTGGTTGTCCTGGTGTTTGCAGAGGGCACACGTCTCGCGGTAGAGGGCATCGCAGATGGCGAAAGTGGCAATCTTCCATTCATCCCCCTTTTCCGCGAGGAGCGCTGTCACGTTCTTGGGGTGGAACACGCCTTGAAAGAATAGTTGCTCCACAATGTTGAGCGGAGTAGAGTCCTTTGCTAGGCAGCATCCGTGGCATCTGTAGATCGCTGGGCTGGTCTTGAGTAGTTTCTGGCAAATCGACATCGTCAACTCTGCCTCATCTGGTTCCAGGATTTGGTCCAGGTTGCCGTGAGAGCAGTAGAGGCAGTAGTGTCGCTGACATTTGTTGCAGTCGATCCTTTTGGAGGTCTCAAAGATGTTCTGGTAGTCGGAGCAGCGGAAGATGGATTGAGCGGCCATGATGATATTCGCTGATGTCCATCTGTCTGGAAGGATGGATCCAAAGGCGGTCAACTGTCATATCTGCTGGCTATAATGGGCTTTAGCTTGTTTAGGCAAGAGATGAATGCCATGCGGGTAAATCCGAGAGGGGAAAGGAAAGGTGAAGTCGCGGGGCAGGAGTGTCATCAAGGGTCGCGTGATTCTTTGGTCATGTTGATCACGACTCTGGGAAGTTCACGGTACTATCGTGGAAAGCTGTCTAGGTGATGCTCCTTGCCTTCTATCCCTCCCACTTGCACACTGTCTGGCGGTAATAGTGAGTTGCATTTCTCCCTTCTTCATCTCTCGTTGTAAATGATGCTTGCGTAAGGAGGGTGATAAGATGATATGGTTTGATGGTCAGACATCAGAGTCCTAGGGACGGAAGGTGTGTGTGGCAGGGAGGGATCGTGTCCGTTCAGGGTGACTTCCTCGATCCCCTCTGCCGGCAGGTGAGACTCGGTGTCCGGTGTCTCTAGTCACATGCCGTGCACGACCCTGGGTTCCCCTTCCCCGTGAACTGGCTGAGGAAGACAGTGCACCTTGAGGCTCTGGGCGTCGTGAGTGATCTGATCTTCCCAGCGTCTCCAGCAGTTTGTCCACATCTGGCAGTCCATTGACAATGGCCACCAGTGATTGTACTTGCTTGTATGTGTCCTGTAGTGCTGGACTGATCCGACGCAGTCTTCTGAGACTCTCAAATGTGACGTCTAGTCACTCGGCCTGCCCATGGTGTATCACGTAACTGTCACTTGGAGCTCCGCCAGATCTCTCCTGCTCGGCTTCAGCGTCAGCCAACTGTTGTCGGAGCTCTCTGCAGGTCTTCTCCAACGTCTTCACCCTTTCCAATAGCTCCCGTTCCTTTCTTGTCGGATTGTTTCCATGGCTGGGGGGTCGTTGAGGAGACATTCTGCATTCTTCCGTCTGGTCGTTGCCTTTCCTAAGCAAGTCAAGGAGGTCTCGTCCTCTCCGTATGGGTCCAGACTGATCCTGATCCTCCAGGGCTGTGGGCTCGTTGGAGGGGCGCGCATGTCTCCTGCTTGATTCATCACTCATTCTGTCTTCCTTCTCTTCCTCTCCCTCCTGGAGCGACACGATGTTGATTTCGTCTCCTGTCGGCGATGGGAGGGACTGAGTGGACATATCTCCGGGAGGATATGCGAGCTGATGTGAAGAGCAAGCGATCGTCAACAAGGGCTGCAGAAACGTATTCGTGTGGATACCAAAACGGGTTTAGAGGAGGCCTGTCCCGTGGGGTGCTGGTGCTGGTGGTGGCAGGGCGGAGTCATCCGTCATTCGCACTTGCTCTTCCTTGGAAGCCACTTTTTCTGGAGGAGGGCGCAGGGAAGGAGGGTTGTAAGGAGGGTCATTAATCTCCAGTTGTTTGTGCTCTCTGGGGGCCACTTTTTCAGAGCTTGTGCCAAAAAACGTAGGCCTGTGGAGGGGAGAGTGGAGGGGGGGGGGGCAATTAGTCCGCCCTCTCTTCTTGCTGCCCTTCTTGCAAAGACTGGTGGAGCAGGTTCCTGCTGGCTGGGGCAGGGGGTGTCTTGCAGGGGAGTGTGTGTGTGGCGCTGAAGAGTGGAGTGTACAGCAAAGGGGGTGCAGGTTGAGGGGCTGTTTTTGCTGGTGTCGAATAGCAGGCGGAGGGGCTTGTGTAGGTGGCAAATTGGTGCAGGGATTATTAGCCAAGCTTTGCCATCTGAATTCCGCCACCATGAGCTTTACAAACCATAGAAACAGTCACAACAAATGCAGCACTCCACAGATTTTTGATGAGTCCTGATTCTTGAAGCAGTCATTGTCGGTTTTTGTAGCAGACGATTAGTAGTCTGCTTGTCCAGTCAGCCACAAGCTTGGCTGCAAAACGGACCTGTAGTAGTCCGCACTGCTCGAATCAGCCACCTGTTTGGCTGCAAAGCGGACTCGTAGTAGTCTGCCCTCTCTTCTTGCCGCCCTTCTTGCAAAGACTGGGGGAGCAAGTTCCTGCTGGCATGGGCAGGGGTTGTTTTGCAGGGGAGTGTGTGTGTGGCGTGCTGGAGAGCAGAGTGTGCAGTGAAGGGGGGTGTGGGCTGAAGGGGGCTGTTTTTGCTGGGTGTCGAATAGTAGGTGGATGACTTGAGTAGATGGCAAATAGACACCAGGGATTTTTAGCCAAGCTTTGCTATCTGAAGTCGGACTGCTTTGCAGTTTGCAAACTATCAAAACAGTCGAATATGCAGACTCCATGGTTTTTGATGAGTCTGGTTTCTTGAAGTAGCAATTGCTGGTTTTCTAAACAGATGCTTAGTGGTCCACTTGTCCAAATCAGCCACTTGTTTGGCTGCAAAACTGACTCAAAGTAGTCCGCACTGGTCAAAATCAGCCACCTGGTTGGCTGCAAAGCAGACTCCTCGTAGTCTGTGCTCGTCCAGTCAGCCGTTATTTTGGCTGCAAGGTGGACTCCTTTTGGTCCGCACTGACAAGATCAGCCACCTAGTTGGCTGCAAAGCAGACTCCTCGTAGTCTGCACTTGTCGAATCATCCACCTGGCGGAGTTCAACAGAGGCTGAGGGTTTTGTGTTCCGTACTCCTTCCCGCGTCGATAACCAGCCGCCTGGTAGGCTGGGCGCAATCATTGCCTCCTAGTAGGCCTGCGCGGTCGCGAATTCTGTGCTTGTCAGCTCAGAGTCCCATAAGACAAATTCGCTCTCCTCTGCATCCTCCTCCCATCCATCGATGGCGCGAGGTGGCAAAAGGCGTACTAGGCCTTTGCAGAGTAACAAGGTGGGCCCTCAGCCCAAAGAGAGAAGGAACGAGGGTGCTTTGCCAGTGCCCTCATGTGACAGCCGCTCCCATGTCAGCCGTCCCTGCCTTGATACCTGCTTCTCTCCCACTTCCTCAGCAATGTGGCAGAGTGGAGCAGGGCGTGCTCTTGCAGTCGTCCTGCCTCCCCCCTATAAGGGCGACAGAGAAGAGTAGCAAGTCACACTGTTAGTCACACTGTTTGCCAATTCCCACCCACAGTCAGAGTCCACAGAGGAAGGCTGCTGAAGGGGAACTGCAGGGACAGATTGACTTGATTGAGTTACTGCTGTTTGACACTTTCTGTCTGCAGTTGGAGTCCACAGAGGAAGGCTGCTGGTACGGGAGTGCAGTGACAGGCTTAACTCCTAGTGGCCGTAGGCCGGTTCCTGCCAAATCACGCCGTTGAAGGGTGGCCGAAGGCCGGTGCCTGCCGATTCAGGCCCTCTAAGAGTGGCCAAAGGCCGGTGCCTGCCGATTCAGGCCGTCAAAGAGTGACCGAAGGCCGGTGCCTGCCAATTCAGGCCATTGAAGCATGGCCGAAGGCCGGTGCCTGCCTATTCAGGCCATCGTAGAGTGGCCGAAGGCCAGTTCCTGCCGATTCAGGCCGTCAAAGCGTGGCCAAAGGCCAGTGCCTTGTTCATGTCGCAGTTGAAGGCGGTCCCAATGCCGCTGAGCTTGATGAACAAAGCCGTGTAGAAGTTGGCCGGAGGCCCGTGCCAGACGCATTTCAATCCTTTGTAGCTGATGAGCTGGGAGGAAATGTGCTGGCTGCTGATTATCATTGACGCGTCATTCTTGGCAATCGATTGATTGACGGGGAATGAGTTGAGGTCAATGGGCGTCTTGTAGGAGGCGGAGACCTGGAAGCCCAAGCCAAAGCCATGGGCGGAGGCCTTGAAACCGCAGTCCTTGCAGATTTGCACCGTTTAGAGGGTCGGCAAATCTTGGTCAGACGCCGTAGAACCGAAGTTCTTGGACATCTTCTTTTATCCATATTTAGGATAAGAGAAGCATCGAAAGTTTGCCGAATTATTGCATTAAAGTTAAACTTTAATGTTCCTGTACGGCGTTGTCTTGAAAGGCAGGCAATTGGCTCTGCTTGCTGGGGCTGGGCGGAGGAATTCTTTCCTGCTTTCAGACCACAGACGGCGTAGTCTTGGAAGGCCCTTTTTTGATGCTGCTCCATCCAAAGCCTCTAGGAAGGAGGTTTAGAAGCAGGATGAAGGTGCGCAATCTGGACTGTTAATCTATCTGCTGCCCAAGTAGAGCTGGTTGAGGCTGCGCTTGTCGCAGAAGTTCTGGAGGTCCCAGATGCTCAGCCAGGTATCCTTGGCTATGTCGAATATGAACAGTCTGGAGGGTTGAAGTAGACATCGAAGTGGAGGTGATGGAAAGCTTGCCGGGTCTGTCGGTGCCCATCTGTACGCTGGCCAAGCAGCGTTTGCCAGAGCAGTTGAGGCATTCTCTCGCTCTGCAAAGGGGGGTGCTTGGGGTATAGATGGCAGGGTGAGAGGGTGTAGGAGAATGCCGGCGTCCTTCTCTGTGATGTGCAAGTGGAGCCAGGCGAATCTGGAGCCCTTGGCAGAGCGCGGCTCTTATTAGGCCATGTTTGCTTGGCCTCTATTGAGTGGGACTTGAGATGGAAGGAGGGTGTATTGAAGACCCGCTGATTACACCGGCGATGTAATAGACGCTAGTCTTGTAGCGGCAATAATAGAAGCTGGGCTTAGCCTTCCATCCTGAAGAGGATGAGAGAGGGAGGTTTGAGGTGTCATTGGTGATGACATTGGTGGCGGCAGTGCGAACACTGATCTTCTGTCTGATGATCTACTAGGCCTTGGCCAGTTGGTTCAGGTTCCCGTCCAGGGTACTCTTCCTTCTTGGCCGGCAGCAGAGAAGCGAGTGAACAAGTTGAACTTGTGTGCTGTGGACGGAGCCCTGGAGGCTCGAGGCCAAGTGAAGGCAGAAGAGGGGACGCATTTGCCGGTGATGCGAAAGGCAGCCTCTAAGCGTGGCCTGCTTAAACGCCTGTCGCATTGAGGTTGGAGGGGGGTAGGAGGTGTAGGGGACGCAGACATTGTTGACGGCGGCCATGTAGAAGAAGCAGGGCAAGGGCTTCTGGTTGGATCTGGGCTGCTTGGAGGATTGTGGAGAGCCTTTGTAGGCGGCTCTTTGAGGCATCGAAGAAAGGCCAGAGGCCGTCAATTTTCCGAAAGTTGTACTTTTGGTTCGCTTCTGGCGACATTGATTCAGGCTGTTCTGAGAGGTGCACGGAAGTTACGCAGCTTGGGATGACAGTCAGCTCAACTTTCCGCAGCTCGGGATGACACTGAGCAAATTGTCTCTGTTGGAGCTGCGAAGAGAATGATGCAGCTCGGGATGACAGTAGGCAATTTGCTCGGGTTGACAGTGTCAAGGATCGATTCAGCTCGGGATGATGCAGAGCAAATTGTTGCTGTGGGAGTTGCGAAGAAGTTACGCAGCTCGGGATGACAGGCCAATTTGCTCAGGTTTACAGCGGCAAAGATTGACGCAGCTCAGGATGACATGGGCTGGTCTCTCTCTGTTTTGGCTGCGATGATTTTCCGCAGCTCGGGTTGACGCTGAGCAAATTGTCATTGTGAGAGATGCAAAGAGATGAATGCAGCTCGGGATGACAATGTTGAATTTGCTCGGGTTGACAGAGGTAGAAATCTACGCAGCTCGGGATGACACAAAACAATGTCTCTTGAGGCTGCGGCAAAGGAATTGAATGCAGCTTGGGATGACAGTGAGCAATTGCTGAGTTCGTGTCTGCGTGATTTCTTGAGCTCTTCGCCGGATCAAGCTGAGGTCCATGGAGACTGCTCTCAGTAGGCCACTCCAGAAGAGGCCTTCGTGGCTAAGCTGAGAGTAGGTGGAGTTGAGGTGGGCAAGCGCGGCTGTGCTTCCAGAATGCTGCTCCAAAATAGGCCCCGTTTGAGCTACGCAATCTTTAAGTTTAGTGTCTCTTTCGCCCATTTTGTATTTGTCAAAAGAAGCGTCGAAAGAATTTGCATATCTTCACAGATAGTGCAAAGTCTTGGAGGCGGCGATGGGATTGAAGTTGGCCCATTTGCCGGCGTGCTGGCAGAAGCCAGTCAGGAAGCTGTCCATGTTCCCGTTGGCCTTGTACACCACCAACCTCTTACTGCTGGGCGGAGTAGGGGGGAGGGTGCAGGGCAGGGGACCTTAAAGGGTCTGCGGAGGATGTCTTCCAGGAGGCAAACTGCATGACGGCGTACGCGAGCATGAAGTTGCAGAAGCGGTTGTGGAAGCCACCCAGGTTTCCGTAGGCCTTGTACACCACTGACCTCTAGGGACGTAATAAGAGGGAGGGTGGGGATTTGAGGCCTCTTTGAGGAACTGGGTGGAGGCGTCTTCCAACGGGCAGAGCTTCATGGTGCAGAAGGTGTCCATGTAGTTGCCGAGGTTGAAGAAGGCGGATGCGCTGGACTTGCATGGCTTGATGCTGGAGCAGAGTATGGGCAGCAAGCCATAGTCGGCATCAATTGGAACGGAGTCCTGGAGTGGTCCAGTGTAGTTGCTGTTGGGCTGGAAGTGGCAGAGGCCGCAGTCGAAGCTGTCCAGCATGCCGCACTGGTTGCAGTCCTTAGAGATCTGGACGCGGTTGTGGTGCTCCAGGAAGCCATAGCAAAAGCGGCGGACTGTGTCCGGGATTGACGCTATCTTCAACGGTGGGCAGAAGGAGGGGGGGCGGGTCATTGGCACAATCTTCCAATGTGCATTAGTGGAGGCAGGCGCAGTGGAAGTAGGCCTTGGAGGCATTGTGCTCGTAGCTGACGCCATCCTTGAAGAGGTCCTTCTGGCCGCAGGTGAGCAGGCTGAGGTCGCGGACGACTGGGAGGCCGTAGAAGCGGCAGTGGAGGCAGTCCACTAAGCTGGGCCTGGTCCAGTAGTTGTCTGTGTAGAAAAGAAGGGGGCACTCGAGAGTCATTTTGACTTTTGTCTTTCGGTGTTGCTTTCCAAAATTTACGTGATCATAAAGATCCGTAAATGAAGCGATGTCAAAAGACGGCAATTGACTCTGAAGCTGGCCGGGCTTTTCTTCAGCGATGCTCAAAAGTTTATAAATCCGCAAGGATTTATAAACATGCTGGCCGGCGAGGTTGCAGCAGGCAGCAGGGAGTTTTGAGAACTGTCAGAGGCGATCTCAAAACTCTAGCAGTGTAGTCGGTGCTTTTGCTGGATAGCTGGCATTGGCTGGCCGGCAGAGTTGCAGCAGAAACCAAGAGTTTGAAAACTGACCAGAGCCAATTTTTAAACTCTGGCTGCGAAGGTGAGCAGTCCGCTGGTAGCTGCAGGCAATTTCAAAATCTGTTCGAGGATAACAAAATTGTCATCGACGATGCTTGTGTAGAAGGCATGAAAACAACTTTGCAGTTAGTTTTTGATGCCCAAGCAGCGAAGTCTCGTCCAAGCTGACGTAGACTGGAACTGGCAGCATAGATCTTTGAAATTGGACAATGGTCAATTTCAAAGTCCAGCAGCGAAGATGGATCGGAGCTGGTAGCTGGCAGCCGAAGAGAATATTCAAAATCTATTTCAGGATGATGCAATTCTGTAGATGACGCTGATGACGTCAGCATAAAAAGAAACTTTTCAGTTAATTTTCAATGCCTTGCAGCAAAGTCGAATCTCGTCTTGATCGTCGGCATTGAATGATTTCATAAAATCTGCAAGGATAGAATGAAATCATTGAAGGGAGTTGCTCTTTGAAGAGAACTTTTCAGTTTGCTTCAAGACCCTATGTTGCAGCGGATTACGGTAGCAAGTGTGCCGTATGATGTCAGAGTTTTGCTGGCAGCCATCCAAAGATGACGTGATGGCGCAAAACTCGGCGTTGCAATGTTGCTGTCGAAAGGCGGACATTGAAAAGAGACTCGAAAGTCAATTTCAATTCCATGCAGCATAGTCACAGATGCTGCCGTCTAGAAGTTCACGAGGCCGGCTCTGGCTGAGTGAAGTTCTGGAGCTGCAGGGTGTCCTGTCTGGCAGCAAAGCAAAGTCCGGCATTGCAGGCTGGGCTCGATTTGCTGTCCGGTCTCTGTGGATCGGTGACTGGGGCTTTTGACTCAATCGCTGCTGATGAAAGGCGGCAAAGTCAAAGGCTGGAAGTTGTTGCGGAAGCGGAAGTTGGCGGAAGTGGTGCTGGGCATTGTAGTAGCATTGTAGAGGTGGTCGGTCGAAGGTACAGATAAGCTAATCAGCTCTCTGATCTACCAAACGCTGTGGTGATATGCAGCAGTAACTTAGCGAGATTCTCTTTCATCGTCACCGAAAGGGTTAGGAGAGCGGAACAGGTTGGGGCATGTTGAGCCACTAAGAGAGCAACTGATCCCGGCCTCCCTTCCGCCTGCCTCATCGACGTTCAAGGTCGACAAAACTGGCTTAGGAAACACCACATCTATCCAGGCATTTGATAGCATTTTGAATAGATCTCAGCGAGTTTGATAAAATATCTTGTATTGTCCTCGCGATTTTTCCTTAAAAATAAATTATGAGTGAAAACGTGTCAATTTTTGCCATTTTTGGGTCATTTTTGATTTTACTTTGCTCTAGCTCATTCAATTTTCAATTTTTCTTGACGAATTTTTTTTAAATTCAAGCCTAAACAATTTTGTTTAAACCCACTCAATTACTTTTTCATTTTACCTAAACTATTTTTCCAAATAACCTCATTGAGTGAAGTCAATTTTTGCGATTTTGGCTCTACTCAGTGAGCTGATGTTGCAAGGCATTCCGGCTTATGACCAGAATCCCCCCCCCCCAAGGCTTCTACCCCCCCCCCCCCCAAATGTACCCCCCCCCCCACGTAAGTATCCCCCCCCCCCACGTAAGTACCCCCCAAATCTGTATCCAACCTACGTATCAATCAACAATCAATCAGTTTTAAGGGAGTTTTGGGTGTTTTTGCAGTTGGGGGGGGGGGTTCCTGGTCACCGTTTGTGATTCCCATTCCCCCCCCCCCCCCCCAAATGCGAAAATCCCTTGATTGATGACCAGTATCCCCCCACCAAGTGGCATTTGGGGGGGATAGTGGTCACCAAACTCATATTCTCATATGCTCGTATACTGACTCTATAAAAGGCTTAGGCTTAGTCAAAAAAATTGTATAGCGGCAATTGCGTAGGCTTTGCTTGCGAAGCCTTAAAGCTGAATACAAACTAGACCAGCAACTGCGTAGGCTTCACTTGCGAAGCCTTAAAGCTGGAACCATTAGTAAAAAATTTGGGGGGGGGGGGGGGGGGGCAAAACCTGGGGGGGGGGGGCAAAATTGTTGGTTGGTTTTGGTTTGTTGAAAAACGGGTTTGGTTGGCCGGTAGAATCCTTGGGGGGGGGGGATTCTGGTCATAAGCCGGCATTCATTAGTAGGGAAATACAGAATGGCAATAAGTTCACTTTGAATGCATGTGATAATTATTGCATGTGATAATTGACTTTTGATCAGCAGATCTCCCCAAGCTGGTTTATCTTGGTTTGCTTGTATTTGCTGATCTGTAGATAATTTTAGCATTGACTCTATTACTTTTGATTGTTAGCCGAGACAGCTGTCATAGGGTAGAATATTTTGTTATCAAGAAAAAAAGAAACTGAATGTTTTATATGCTGTAAAGGAATAAAAAGTGTGGCCGCGCGAAGCGCGGCCACTGACCCATATTACTAGTATATATATATAGTACAAATAGTACAAATATGACTGCTTTTTTCAGGCCACATATTGTGATAGTATTTGGCAAAAACATAAGATGAGTTGCCTTTGGGTTATCATTGAAAAAACGCCAAACTAATTTGGAATGCACTGCTAAAACTGGCCTTAAAGTGATAATTATGTTTGATCCATCTATCTTGGGTTCTGAGCCTAAACAAATTTCAATAAGATGACCAAGGTTCCACTGCGCGGATTTATGACTTCCACAATACTCCATACGGGCATTTTTCGCATGATTTAACAAGTACTGGTGGATTTGAGCCAAATGTTCAGTTTCTGGTTTGCAATATCCAATATGCCATGCTCTAGAAGCCGATAATTTTTCTGCAGGAGGTTAGGTCATTATCTATTAATATGATCTTATGCTTATTTTAATAGTTTTCTGACAATTGCTAAATTTCTGCAAAGGTTGTCCTACAAAAAGGAAGTAAATAAATTATATGTGCCTGAGCCAGGTGTCAACAAGTTTTAGGGCATTGCTTAATCCAAACAAAATTTGTAAGATCTCAAGAATGACCATTTACAAAAAGAATTGAGATCAGATTGACTTGTAGTATTGTTAGTGACATGCTAAATTTGACAAAACTCAAAGAGCTCATTCTATTTGTCTAAATACAAAACTATTCTACTCAAAGAATAGCCAGAAGGTGTCATCAAATTTACAAAGTGCTCAAAGTTTATGGTGGGAGGTTAGCCTCCAGAGGCTAACCTTCGGAGGTCTCCTCTGCGCAGTGGATATCTGGATTGAGTCACTGGTTATTCCACTGCGCTGAGGCCTCCCCCGCCTTGAGAGGAGGATGTCATCCGCTCTCTACTTTGTCTTCCCCTGATTGTACAAAGCTTCTTTCCGACATAGCATAGAAGCCAATAACTAGTGTTTTGGGCATGGAAAGGGTTCCAATAATATTACGCTAGAGATATCAAAATTACAGCGTTACAGATTTCATTAAAAAGAATTTTTGCAATCCCGGCAACAAAACAAACCTATTGTGATCATCATCTACTTCATCTTGAGGCATTGTAAAGGCTTTTTGGTCTAAAAACCAGCACCATATAGGTAATTCTGCACGCAGATTACGATTGTGACGCCCGTTTACTTCTATCTGGTCTTCGTGGGCTTCCACCAGGCCGTGGTGAACAAGCAGATCAGCACCAACTTCGCATTGAGGCATTCTAAAGGGTTTTTGTGCCTACAAATAACATCTTATAGGTAATTTTGGACGTAGCTTATGATTCTGGCACCCGTTTGTTTCTAGCTGCATTCCATGGGCTTCCACCAGGCCGTGGTGAACAAGCAGATCATCACCAACGTCCTCATTAACGCCATGCATAGAGGCCTTGCCCCTGTGTGAAGTGGATGAAATTATTATATTTCAAAGCATAGTATAAAAGTATCTCTTGTCTATATTTTACCTGCGATTGAAGTGGGGGAAATTATTATTTAGCTTTATTTGAATTCTACTTGCGACTGAAGTGGATGAAATTTGTTCTTAGTAAAGAAATAAGTTTTTTTAGATTGTGGATTTTGTACACTGTAAAAATTATCGTCAGTCCAATGTAAAAATGGATTAATTAATGATAAGAGAGCACCATACTTTTTTGGCATTTGATTTGGTCAAAATGTAGTTGGCTCCCAAAATTTGCATAATTCTGCACAATTCACGAATTTTAAGTCCAAATTTTTGTCCATTTATTGAACACTATCATATGTACGTAGATTTAGACCAAGGCATATTTTTTATAATCAATTGTAAATAATTGCAATGACGATAGGTAGCAGAGTCAGTTAAAAATTTTTTGCAATGCATATTTTTTTAAATGTTTCTACATTTTACTTAGTATTTTGGTCAGGTGCTCTTTTATCATTAATTAATCCATTTTTACATTGGACTGACGATAATTTTTACAGTGTACAAAATCCACAATCTAAAAAAACGTATTTCTTTACTAAGAAAAAATTGTATCTGCTTCAGTCGCAAGTAGAATTCAAATAAAGCTAAATAATAATTTCCTCCACTTCAATCGCAGATAAAATATAGATTTCCCAAAAAAAATCAAAAAAAATTGACACATTGGGGACACATTGAAAAATTATTTTTCTTTCAGCTCTAACAAGCTGAACGAACCGCATTGAAATCAGTTGAACTGGGCGAGAATGACGTTGGTTTCTAAAGACCCCTTTTCAACCCGCTAGATACCCCCATTGTAATATTATAACGCTTTACCTTCCAAATTATAAATGATTATAAAACGTTATAAATCATTTATAATCTTCTTGTTCCATGGTCTACTTGAGGATGACATCTAACTGCTTAAGAGGGAGCTTCTGAGGGTGGGTCTCAAGCTGCACTCTGACAAGACCAAACTCTTTGTAGTGGCCTTTAGGTCTAAGAGAAGGCTACCCCGGGAGCTGAAGGTGGGTGGGGTGGCGATCAAAGAGTCTTCCTCCTCCATAAACCTTGATGTAAGCCATGATCCCCAGCTCACCATTGCAAACGACTGGGGTGTGTGGGGCTGCTCGGGGTCTTCAGGCCATGCTGCGCCACCTCCTTCAGGGTCATGAGAAAGCAACAAAACTGGCCCTCTGCTAGAAGGTAAATGGGATCATCTTCCACTCCCTCACTGCCTACCCACTACCCCCTCTACCCCTCTGGCACTGTGGTTTCTGCAAATCGCCTGCGTAGCATCATTGTACGCCAGACCTGCAATACTCTTGGGGATTTCGATGGCATTGCGGAGCTGGTGCTGGCCCGGGAAGGGCTCCCCTCCTTTGATTTTGCCCTCTTCAAGGTCTCAGTCCGCTTTATGAGAGCAAATTCCTGTAATTGAAGAGGGCTTTTTTAGAGCTTGAGGATGCTCCTGTCTCACAAAGAGTACTGCCCCACCGCGCCCAACGAATTAGGAGAAGAGATGGTCTGGGAAGACCCTCCCAATTCTTCCCCTTGAAGGAGCCTCAAACTAGAAGGGAGCATCTACATTGGCTACAGTGCAGCAAACTCATACACCTCTGGAATTCACTCCCATGGGAGCAGTCTGGCTGCAATCCCCTCCAGCTTTCCAAAACCAAAACCAGCGTCAATGCCCAAATTCAAAACCACGTTCACATCCCCAAATTCACGTCCCCAAATGACCCAATCCCCAAAATTGTAATCAACACTAACGCCCCTTCCCCTTGCCTTTTCTTGTCTTGCCTGTTTGTGTCAACTTTACTGAGATGACGATGACGCTGAGTGCTGAATAAAAAAGGAATGCTTACCACAGCACGACTACAGCCCTTGAATACTATGTTTTCGTCTCTGGTTGCTTGGTTTAAACATAGGGAATGTGTATCATTTATTTAGGCATGCTCATCTCTGAATAATATCAGAAATCAAAAATGTTTTTCGAAACGGACTTATTACTATTGATTTACTTACTATTAATTTGCTTTACATTGACTACCCCCACTATGATCACTTGCTGTAAGAAAAAATCAAAGCCAGTCATACAGTGCTCAAATAATCTACGTCATAAGGACACTAAGGTTGTTTTAGGCAAGCCTACAGAAGGATCGGGCATTAAAGAAAACCAATGCAATTATCAAGAAGAACACTTAACACATTCAAGTGAAAAACGAGTCTCAAGAAAAGGGTCTGGGTCGCCGAAAACTTCTTACCATTCTCCAGCAACATCATCCGGGCTTGACAAAATTGAACACATAAGACAAGGCCATCATGTCCCATGCATTAAAAAAAAAGAAAAAGAACACCAGCATATGCTACATTAGCAGGCATTGTATCGGATTGGAGTGAAGACATAACATTTACAAAAAGGAATGATGTGAACAATCATAAAACAATGGATGCCCAGTGCATTGAAAGTGCTGATTCTGTTTTCAAACCAGAAAAATCAAGAGGAGCAAATTCTACGGAAAAGCTAGAACCACAGACCCCACACAACCCACAGACCCTCAATCATGGGCAGTTGCACTGCGCAGCTCCCATGGCCTGATCTGTAGCACCACCAAACATGCATCAGAACACCGCTCTCACGTAGCGCGATTTCAGTGTACTGCTCCACCCATGCTTGTCCCAGTGCAGTGAGGATGGGCCCATCTGAACAGTGCCACAGCACCCTTCAATCATGGGCAGTTGCACTGCGCAGCTCCCATGGCCTGATCTGTAGCAACACCAAACATGCATCAGAACACCACTCTCATGTAGCGCGATTTCAGTGTACTGCTCCATCCATTTTTGTCCCAGTGCAGTGAGGATGGGCCCATCTGAACAGTGCCACATCGCCCTTCAATCATGGGCAGTTGCACTGCGCAGCTCCCATGGCCTGATCTGTAGCAACACCAAACATGCATCAGAACACCGCTCTCACGTAGCGCGATTTCAGTGTACTGCTCCATCCATTTTTGTCCCAGTGCAGTGAGGATGGGCCCATCTGAACAGTGCCACAGCGCCCTTCAATCATGGGCAGTTGCACTGTGCATCTCCCATTGGCTGATCTATAGCACCACCAAACATGCATCAGAACACCGCTCTCATGTAGCGCGATTTCAGTGTACTGCTCCACCCATGCTTGTCCCAGTGCAGTGAGGATGGGCCCATCTGAACAGTGCCACAGCGCCCTTCAATCATGGGCAGTTGCACTGCGCAGCTCCCATGGCCTGATCTGTAGCAACATCAAACATGCATCAGAACACCACTCTCATGTAGCGCGATTTCAGTGTACTGCTCCACCCATGCTTGTCCCAGTGCAGTGAGGATGGGCCCATCTGAACAGTGCCACATCGCCCTTCAATCATGGGCAGTTGCACTGCGCAGCTCCCATGGTCTGATCTGTAGCACCACCAAACATGCATCAGAACACCGCTCTCACGTAGTGCGATTTCAGTGTACTGCTCCATCCATTTTTGTCCCAGTGCAGTGAGGATGGGCCCATCTGAACAGTGCCACAGCGCCCTTCAATCATGGGCAGTTGCACTGCGCAGCTCCCATGGCCTGATCTGTAGCAACACCAAACATGCATCAGAACACCGCTCTCATGTAGCACGATTTCAGTGTACTGCTCCACCCATGCTTGTCCTAGTGCAGTGAGGATTGGCCCATCTGAACAGTGCCACAGTGCCCTTCAATCATGGGCAGTTGCACTGTGCAGCTCACATGGCCTGATCTGTAGCAACACCAAACATGCATCAGAACACCGCTCTCACGTAGCGCGATTTCAGTGTACTGCTCCACCCATGCTTGTCCCAGTGCAGTGAGGATGGGCCCACCTGAACAGTGCCACATCACCCTTCTATCATGGGCAGTTGCACTGCACAGCTCCCATGGCCTGATCTGTAGCAACACCAAACATGCATCAGAACACCGCTCTCACATAGCGCGATGTCAGTGTACTGCTCCACCCATGCTTGTCCCAGTGCAGTGAGGATGGGCCCATCAGAACAGTGCCACAGAGCCCTTCAATCATGGGCAGTTGCACTGCGCAGATCCCATGGTCTGATCTGTAGCACCACCAAACATGCATCAGAACACCGCTCTCACGTAGCGCGATTTCAGTGTACTGCTCCATCCATTTTTGTCCCAGTGCATTGTGGATGGGCCAATCTGAACAGTGCCACAGCGCCCTTCAATCATGGGCAGTTGCACTGCGCAGCTCCCATGGCCTGATCTGTAGCAACACCAAACATGCATCAGAACACCGCTCTCACATTGCGCGATTTCAGTGTACTGCTCCACCCATGATTGTCCCAGTGCAGTGAGGATGGGCCCATCCAAACAATGCCACAGCGCCCTTCAATCATGGGCAGTTGCACTGCGCAGCTCCCATGGCCTGACCTGTAGCAACACCAAACATGCATCAGAACACCGCTCTCACGTAGCGCGATTTCAGTGTAATGCTCCACCCATGCTTGTCCCAGTGCAGTGAGGATGGGCCCATCTGAACAATGCCACAGCGCCCTTCAATCATGGGCAGTTGCACTGCGCAGCTCCCATGGCCTGATCTGTAGCAACACCAAACATGCATCAGAACACCGGTCTCATGTAGCGTGATTTCAGTGTACTGCTCCACCCATGCTTGTCCCAAAGCAGTGAGGATGGGCCCATATGAACAGTGCCACAGCGCCCTTCAATCATGGGCAGTTGCACTGCGCAGCTCCCATGGCCTGATCTGTAGCAACATCAAACATGCATCAGAACACCGCTCTCACGTAGCGCGATTTCAGTGTACTGCTCCACCCATGCTTGTCCCAGTGCAGTGAGGATGGGCTCATCTGAACAATGCCACAGCGCCCTTCAATCATGGGCAGTTGCACTGCGCAGCTCCCATGGCCTGATCTGTAGCACCACCAAACATGCATCAGAACACCACTCTCACGTAGTGCGATTTCAGTGTACTGCTCCATCCATGTTTGTCCCAGTGCAGTAAGGATGGGCCCATCTGAAAAGTGCCACAGCACCATTTAATCATGGGCAGTTGCACTGCGCAGCTCCCATGTTCTGATCTATAGCATCACCAAACATGCATCAGAACACCACTCTCACGTAGCGCGATTTCAGTTTACTGCACCACCCATGCTTGTCCCAGTGCAGTGAGGATGGGCCCATCTGAACAGTGCCACATCGCCCTTCAATCATGGGCAGTTGCACTGCGCAGATCCCATGGTCTGATCTGTAGCACCACCAAACATGCATCAGAACACCGCTCTCACGTAGCGCGATTTCAGTGTACTGCTCCATCCATTTTTGTCCCAGTGCATTGTGGATGGGCCAATCTGAACAGTGCCACAGCGCCCTTCAATCATGGGCAGTTGCACTGCGCAGCTCCCATGTTCTGATCTATAGCATCACCAAACATGCATCAGAACACCACTCTCACGTAGCGCGATTTCAGTTTACTGCACCACCCATGCTTGTCCCAGTGCAGTGAGGATGGGCCCATCTGAACAGTGCCACAGCGCCCTTCAATCATGGGCAGTTGCACTGCGCAGCTCCCATGGCCTGATCTGTAGCACCACCAAACATGCATCAGAACACCACTCTCACGTAGTGCGATTTCAGTGTACTGCTCCATCCATGTTTGTCCCAGTGCAGTAAGGATGGGCCCATCTGAAAAGTGCCACAGCACCATTCAATCATGGGCAGTTGCACTGCGCAGCTCCCATGTTCTGATCTATAGCATCACCAAACATGCATCAGAACACCACTCTCACGTAGCGCGATTTCAGTTTACTGCACCACCCATGCTTGTCCCAGTGCAGTGAGGATGGGCCCATCTGAACAGTGCCACATCGCCCTTCAATCATGGGCAGTTGCACTGCGCAGATCCCATGGTCTGATCTGTAGCACCACCAAACATGCATCAGAACACCGCTCTCACGTAGCGCGATTTCAGTGTACTGCTCCATCCATTTTTGTCCCAGTGCATTGTGGATGGGCCAATCTGAACAGTGCCACAGCGCCCTTCAATCATGGGCAGTTGCACTGCGCAGCTCCCATGGCCTGATCTGTAGCACCACCAAACATGCATCAGAACACTGCTCTCATGTAGCGCGATTTCAGTGTACTGCTCCATCCTTTTTTGTCCCAGTGCAGTGAGGATGGGCCCATCTGAACAGTGCCACAGCGCCCTTCAATCATGGGCAGTTGCACTGCGCAGCTCCCATGGCCTGATCTGTAGCAACACCAAACATGCATCAGAACACCACTCTCACGTAGCGCGATTTCAGTGTACTGCTCCACCCATTTTTGTCCCACTGCAGTGAGGAACAGTGCCACAGCATCATTCAATCATGGGCAATTACACTGCGCAGATCCCATGTTCTGATCTATAGCATCACCAAACATGCATCAGAACACCACTCTCACGTAGCGCGATTTCAGTGTACTGCTCCATCCATTTTTGTCCCAGTGCAGTGAGGATGGGCCCATCTGAACAGTGCCACAGCACCCTTCAATCATGGGCAGTTGCACTGCGCAGCTCCCATGGCCTGATCTGTAGCACCACCAAACATGCATCAGAACACCACTCTCACGTAGTGCGATTTCAGTGTACTGCTCCACCCATGCTTGTCCCAGTGCAGTGAGGATGGGCCCATCTGAACAGTGCCACATCGCCCTTCAATCATGGGCAGTTGCACTGCGCAGCTCCCATGGCCTGATCTGTAGCACCACCAAACATGCATCAGAACACCGCTCTCACATAGCGCGATTTCAGTGTACTGCTCCATCCATTTTTGTCCCAGTGCAGTGAGGATGGGCCCATCTGAACAGTGCCACAGCACCCTTCAATCATGGGCAGTTGCACTGCGCAGCTCCCATGGCCTGATCTGTAGCAACACCAAACATGCATCAGAACACCGCTCTCACGTAGCGCGACTTCAGTGTACTGCTACATCCATTTTGTCTCAGTGCAGTGAGGATGGGCCCATCTGAGCAGTGCCACAGCACCCTTCAATCATGGGCAGTTGCACTGCGCAGCTCCCATGGCCTAATCTGTAGCAACACCAAACATGCATCAGAACACCTCTCTCATGTAGCGCGATTTCAGTGTACTGCTCCACCCATGCTTGTCCCAGTGCAGTGAGGATGGGCCCATCTGAACAGTGCCACAGCGCCCTTCAATCATGGGCAGTTGCACTGCGCAGCTCCCATGGCCTGATCTGTAGCACCACCAAACATGCATCAGAACACCGCTCTCATGTAGCGCGATTTCAGTGTACTGCTCCACCCATGCTTGTCCCAGTGCAGTGAGGATGGGCCCATATGAACAGTGCCACAGCGCCCTTCAATCATGGGCAGTTGCACTGCGCAGCTCCCATGGCCTGATCTGTAGCACCACCAAACATGCATCAGAACACCGCTCTGACGTAGCGCGATGTCAGTGTACTGCTCCATCCTTTCTTGTCCCAGTGCAGTGAGGATGGGCCCATCAGAAACAGTGCCACAGAACCCTTCAATCATGGGGCAGTTGCACTTCGCAGCTCCCATTGTCTGATCAGTAGCAACACCAAACATGCATCAGAACACCGCTCTCACGTAGCACGATTTCAGTGTACTGCTCCATCCATTTTTGTCCCACTGCATTGAGGATGGGCCCATACAAACAGTGCCACAGCGCCCTTCAATCATGGGCAGTTGCACTGCGCAGCTACCATGGCCTGATCTGTAGCAACACCAAACATGCATCAGAACACTGCTCTCACGTAGCGCTATTGCAGCGTATTGCTCCACCCATGCTTGTCCCAAGTGCAGTGAGGATGGGGCCCATATGAAAACAATCCCACAACGCCCTTCAATCATGAGGCAGTTGCACTGCGCAGTTCCCATGGCCTGATCTGTAGCAACATCAAACATGCATCAGAACACCGCTCTCACGAAGCGCGATTTACAGTTTATTCTGCACCACCCATGCTTGTCCCAGTGCAGTGAGGATGGGCCCATTCAGAACAATGCCACAGCGCCCTTCAATCATGGGCAGTTGCACTTCGCAGATCCCATTGGCTGATCAGTAGCACCACCAAACATACATCAGAACACCGCTCTCACGTAGCGCGATTTGAGTGTACTGCTCCATTCATGTTTGTCCCAGTGCAGTTATGGATGGGCCCATCTGAACAGGGTGCCACATAACCACTCAATCATGGGCAGTTGTACTGCGCAGCTCCCATGACCTGATCTGTAGCACCACAAAACATGCATCAGAACACCGCTCTCACGTAGCGCAATTTGAGTGTACTGCTCCATTCTTTTTGTCCCAGTGCAGTGAGGATGGGCCCATTTGAACAGTGCCACATCACCCTTCAATCATGGGCAGTTGTACTGCGCAGCTCCCATGACCTGATCTGTAGCACCACCAAACATGCATCAGAACACCGCTCTCACGTAGCGCAATTTGAGTGCTCTGCTCCATCCATGCTTGTCTAAGTGCGGGCTGCGGGGTGGGCCCATCTGAAAAGTGCCACAGCACCATTCAATACATAGGGCATTTGCACTGCGCAGCTCCCATGGTCTGATCTGTAGCAACACCAAACATGCATCACAATATTGCTCTCACATAGCGCGATTTCAGTGTACTGTCTCCACCCATGATTGTCCCAGTGCAGTGAGGATGGGCTTATCTGAACAGTGCCACCGTGCCCTTCTATCATGGACAGTTGCACTGCGCAGCTCCCATGGCCTGATTTCTGGCACCCACCAAACATGCATCAAAACATGACTCTCACATAGCACGGTTTCTAGGTACTGCTCCACCCATGCGTGTTCCCCAGTGCAGTGAGGATGGGCCCATCTGAAAAGTGCCACAGCACCATTCAATCATGGGCAGTTGCACTGCGCAGCTCCCATGTTCTGATCTATAGCATCACCAAACATGCATCAGAACACTTCTCTGACGTAGCGCGATTTCAGTGTACTGCTCCATCCTTTTTTGTCCCAGTGCAGTGAGGATGGGCCCATTTGAACAGTGCCACATCACCCTTCAATCATGGGCAGTTGTACTGCGCAGCTCCCATGGCCTGATCTGTAGCAACACCAAACATGCATCAGAACACTGCTCTCACGTAGCGCGATTTCAGTGTACTGCTCCATCCATTTTTGTCCCAGTGCAGTGAGGATGGGCCCATCTGAACAGTGCCACAGCGCCCTTCAATCATGGGCAGTTGCACTGCGCAGCTCCCATGGCCTGATCTGTAGCAACACCAAACATGCATCAGAACACCACTCTCACGTAGCGCGATTTCAGTGTACTGCTCCACCCATGCTTGTCCCAGTGCAGTGAGGATGGGCCCATCTGAACAGTGCCACAGCGCCCTTCAATCATGGGCAGTTGCACTGCGCAGCTCCCATGGCCTGATCTGTAGCAACACCAAACATGCATCAGAACACCGCTCTCACGTAGCGCGATTTCAGTGTACTGCTCCACCCATGCTTGTCCCAGTGCAGTGAGGATGGGCCCATCTGAACAGTGCCACAGCGCCCTTCAATCATGGGCAGTTGCACTGCGCAGCTCCCATGGCCTGATCTGTAGCAACACCAAACATGCATCAGAACACTGCTCTCACGTAGCGCGATTTCAGTGTACTGCTCCATCCATTTTTGTCCCAGTGCAGTGAGGATGGGCCCATCTGAACAGTGCCACAGCGCCCTTCAATCATGGGCAGTTGCACTGCGCAGCTCCCATGGCCTGATCTGTAGCAACACCAAACATGCATCAGAACACTGCTCTCACGTAGCGCGATTTCAGTGTACTGCTCCACCCATGCTTGTCCCAGTGCAGTGAGGATGGGCCCATCTGAACAGTGCCACAGCGCCCTTCAATCATGGGCAGTTGCACTGCGCAGCTCCCATGGCCTGATCTGTAGCAACACCAAACATGCATCAGAACACTGCTCTCACGTAGCGCGATTTCAGTGTACTGCTCCACCCATGCTTGTCCCAGTGCAGTGAGGATGGGCCCATCTGAACAGTGCCACAGCGCCCTTCAATCATGGGCAGTTGCACTGCGCAGCTCCCATGGCCTGATCTGTAGCAACACCAAACATGCATCAGAACACCACTCTCACGTAGCGCGATTTCAGTGACTGATCCATCCATGCTTGTCCCAGTGCAGTGAGGATGGGCCCATCTGAACAGTGCCACAGCGCTCTTCAATCATGGGGAGTTGCACTGCGCAGCTCCCATGGCCTGATCTGTAGCAACACCAAACATGCATCAGAACAAGCATGCTCTCAAGTAGCGAGATTTCAGTATACTGCTCCACCCTTGCTTGTCCCAGTGCATTGAGGATGGGTCCATCTTAACAGTGCCACAGCACCATTCAATCATGGAGAGTTGTACTGCGCAGCTCCCATGGCCAGATCTGTAGCAACACCAATCATGCATCAGAACACCGCTCTCACGTAGCGCGATTTCAGTGTACTGCTCCACCCATGCTTGTCCCGTACAGTGAGGATGGGC
>JASANA010006646.1:0-18365 GCA_030248095.1 Ptycholaimellus sp. GST1_10
AATGCGAATTAACTATGTGCTACTGTTAAACAATTACAATTAAACAGTTTTAAATAATCCGATAAATTTATTAAGCTAAATAATAAATTCATAACTGAAATCAAAGTATTTTAATTGTATTGGATATCGAAATAAAAATTCAGTTTTATGAAGCTGAGTTAGGAACAGCATACACATTCTTCACAGCGAAATATTCATTTTCTGGTGGAATGTAAACATCATAATTACCCGGATTAGTTGAAGGTAAGCGATAACGACCATATGGCATTCCGGCATCTCCAAGTTTCTCTGTAACGTGTAAACTATGCACATATTCTTTCTTTTCTTGGCTCTGCAATATCATGGGTTGCAATTTGGTGTTTGAAAGTTGCCTCCTGTGTGTTGTTTTTGATGTCAATGATGTTGGGTTGCTGTTGCTAGATGAAAACTTTCCTTTGCTTTTTCTATGATTGGCGACTGGGGTTTCAATTGAATTTTTCTTAACTTGTAATGGAACCAAACGGTGTCGGTTCTTTATTCCATAGTATTCTTTTCTCTGCAGTGCTTTCTTTGCGCAAAATGAGACAAGCAAAATCATATAAGATAAAATGCCGATAATTAACGCACCAGGTTTCAGCAAGAGCAACATGTTATGTATGTGATTTCTGACATTCTTATATTGTTTAATATGACATTCACATTAAAACATGCATTATGCAGTGCTTTATGTGGGCTGCACACAATGCCAAGACTGTGCTACACACAATGCAATGCTAAGAATCAATAGCATACGCAAGCCCAGGAATTTTCAGACGGAACCGACATTAGGGAAAGCCAGCTGTCATGTGGAGTATTAGAGTTATACTATTTACAATGATTGAAGCACGCATGCCTTTCAATGATGAAAATCCGGCTAGAATGCTAAGACTGTCATCTTTCCCATGTTGTTGGCCGGATGGAAGCGGTAGCGTTTATCCATGATGGGGAGGAGTTATACATCGGAGGGCAGCACTTGCAAGCATCCACAGCATCGTACTCACGCAGGGAGGGAGGATCCCGGTAAGGGGCTAGGGAGAGGGACTCGGAAGGGGACTGAAGAGGCTGCAGGTGGGAGGAGGAGTGGCTTAGACTCTCCAGCTATGGGCAGGGGGTGAAGGCAATGGATGGGAGCGCTACAGGTGCCCTCTGGCGGCGGATGCGTCAGCCCACGACATCCATGAGGCAGGGTGGGCATCGTCCTCGATGCCTCAAGCCAGGGGCACTGGGGAAGGGAGAAAAAGTTGGAATATTGCAGATGGGAGGGAATTGCTGGGGTCGCAAGAGAATCAGAAGTGCCTGGGCTCCTCGCGCTATATACATGGAGGCAAACACATCTGATTTCCTGATGAAGACCGCTTCATTTGTATTTTCTTATATACACGAATGCTAGGGGTGGTGATTAGTAAATGCCCTACATTCATTTTCATGCTCAGCAGTTACCCGAACCCTTCAACTAAACAAGGCTTCTCTATTTGGTTTAGCCAGGATAGTTCGTTCGGATAACTGATGTGCAATGCTCTAATCAGATGCTAAACATTTCACCAACTGTACAAAATAGCAAGCGTAAACGACCAAGTCCTGTACACTTGAAAGGTCCTGTCCTGTACACTTGAAAGGGAACGATATTGGAAGACACTGGAGAAGAAGATAAAGGTTGATCAATGCGCGCCACTTAAGTAAAGGTCCCTCATGCCGGCTTAAATCATTTTCCCTCACACCTGCTCAAGTCATTATCCCTCGCGCCAGCATCGAAGATCACCAGGAAAACCATAATTGTCACAAACAATAACTATTATCTAACAACTTTGATTGCCTTTTCACACAAACAAATCAACATCATCAAAAAGGTTTCTAATCTATCATCAGCTGGGAGTTTTGGTGGGGGCACAGAATGAAAGTGTCAGGAGGGTGCTTGTCAAAGTCTACCATCAGTAGTAGCCCCCGCGGCGGCGGCCCTTGTAGCTCCAGCTGTCGTCCTCCCAGTCTTCCTCGTCATAGTAGGCCAGCTTCTGGCGATGCCGACTCCAGCCTCCACTCGTACTCGGGCCCGCCTCCTTGTATCCTCTCCATCTTCTCGCCTTGTCGTACTCCTGTCTTCCTCTCCCTCAGCCTCTTCGTCCTCCTCGTCATCCTGCTCTTCTGCATCCACCTCTTCTTGAGCTGGAGTGACCTTCTGGTAGTTCTGGTCGCCACCACTGCTCTGGGATCCACTCCGGGTGTGCTTGGAACAGTGGCATGGGTGGTGTGGACAGGATGGGCTGCCGTGCTTCTTCTCCCAGTTGCTCGCTCTCTCTCGGCTCACTCCTTCCTCTCTTCCAAGAGCCAAGTGCTTCAGCTCAGTTCACTCTCTTCCTCATCCTCCTTTCTTGCTCCCTATCCTTTACTGGTGACCGAGAAGCCTCTTCATTGCTCTGATCTCCTGGTACGTCAGGCGGCAGCATCGCTCCCGTCTCATGTGATCGCCCTGTTCCCTTGGCGGTGAAAGAGATTCGCTGCTGAGGTGGCTCCTCTCCTCTTCTCGCTCTCTGCTCCATGCATGCTCCACCCTTCTCCTCTCTGTTCCCCGTTCCCCCATGCCTGAGTCGTTCTTTGGCATTGTCCTCTACATGAGTAGGCATGCTTGGTGAACTGGATCATGTTGCAGAGTGACAGGTGCCGCTGCACTTGCCACTCCTCCTTTCCGCTCTCCCAGCAGTTGCTTGATTCAGAGGGGATGCTTGTCTTTGACAGCCTCCATTGTCCCGGGAGTCTTTGCTGCTTCCCCGACTGGCTGAGATTCTTCTTGTGCTTGGCGCTGAGCCTGTCGCTGCGCCTCCCCGGTTTTCCTGTTGGCTTCTAGCCTGGCTTCCACATACTGAACCAGTTTGGGCTTCTCCCAGCCTGGGGTCTCATCCTGGGCTGCCAGCGATGGAAGAAGGGATCATTTCATTCCCCTGTCCAGGGCAAACTTCTGGATCTTGACTTGCTTACCCTCCTCCAGTGGCTGAATCTGGGCAAAGCCAAAATGGCTCACGAAGAAGGCCTGCCCTGCTGAGGGGTGAGAGTAGCTGAAGGTGCCCAGATGCTTGGTATTCTCGATCTGATGGCCGCTGAGGACTCTCTTCAAGGCCATGGATGTTCCTCTGTATATCTACGGGATGCAGTCCCTTTCTGGGGCCTCCACATACCACTGCACCAGAAGGCAGACGAAGGGCAGGCAAAGGTCTTATACTGCCAGATCTGTTGGATTAGCGGAGTCAACATCTCGACATCTCCTCCTGATCCTTCATCCAGCGCCGCCCTAGAGTCCAGTCATTTTCCTCCTCCTGCTGTTGGCTTCTCAGGCAGTGCTTCTTCTCTCTGCGGCTCTTAACGTTGATGGGTTTGTTTCTCTGCCAACTTCAGTAAGGGGCGCCGTTGATGGGGGTGGCTGCTGGAGGCCGACATTGGCTCACTCCTCTTCCGCTCGTGGCCTCTAGCCTGCTCCTTCCTCTCCTCATGCTCCCTCCACATGTTGTTCACCATCTGAAGGAGCATCTTGCCAGGGATTGAGGCAACGTTGACTGTCATCTGGTCAGAGAAAAGCTGCCTGATCCTGCTGGAAAGTTGGCCTCTTTTTTGTAGCTCCTGCTTCAGCGACACCTCATTGTCTGCTTCATCCTCTTCTTCACCCACCTCCTCTTCTGCTTGCCATCCTCCATTGCCGGTTCGTCCAGGCCCAGGGGTTCGCCGAGGCCTTGGAGCATGGCCAGCCCGACTGCCTCTTTCATGCTCCCAGCAGGATCAGGCATCGCCTGTCCATCTTCACCAGTCAGGCATCGCTTCATCCGTTAGCTGGGATGAGTCAGGCGGGGCTACCGCCTGGTCTACTGCTTGCTGCTCGCCCAGGGGCTCTCCTGCGCCCGGGGTGAGTGGAGCAGGAGAGGATCCAGAACGTGCTAACTCCAGTAACACGGCATCACCACATAATTTAGAAAGGTGGTGCAAATGAATCATTTTGAAACATCAAATTTTTGATTGCCCAACTACTGCGGAAGCTGGGGTAGGGCGCCAGGCTTTTTCATGCTTCTTGCTCTTCCCTGTTGGAGGCTGATGGATTGTGACTAACCTGACCTATATTGTTCAGTCCCCTGCCCCGGCGTGCTCGCCCTCTACTCCCAAGGCCCAGGGAAGCAGGTACCTTATTCTTAATTTTTCTCCGAGGGAAACGCTTCGTATCCGATATCAAAATATATAATGATTAATGATTATATTAATAAGTATATTAATATATCCCGTCCGCCCCTCTCTGCTGCTGCCAATCAGAAAGATGCCTTTCAGAACAACCGCTCCGGCTACGCCAACAATCGTCTGCCAGCCCCCCTCCCTTGTCAGCTGGCCCCCCGCTACTTCAATCCCCATCGTCAGTCGTACCGCCCCCCCCCCCCTCTCCTCCCTCGCCCCCCGCCCTCAGTACACCAACTCGGGACATTACTCTACTCCCCACTACCCCCGCTATATGGCTGCACCCCGCTACCCGTAGTACTAAGAGATCTCAAGTTTGAAGTATCGACATTTCACCTTTTTCACAAATTAAAAAATGATTGAAAATTTGCACTCAACATCTGCATCTTAAATACGTTCTTTAGGGTCCAATATTGACTCTGACACATTGGTTTCTTTTCTTTTAGTTTCTAAAGGATTAATCCTGAATCGACTATTTCCTATGCATAGGATTTCCCAGACTTCAAACATATTTCTCTGTAGCAGATGAACGGCTAAAAATTGCCCGCAAGAATTTTTTTTTCACAATTCATGCAATCTGGTATGATGATGCGAAATCTGTACTCTTTTTTGATATTTGTTGAGAAACCGCAGACTTTCCCTTTTGAATGGTGAATTTTCATGCTTTCAAAGAAGTGAGTAAAAGGGCAAGTCTGCGGTTTCTCACCCAATAACACAAATAAACATACTTCGAATCAGCATACATGAATTGTGAATAAAAAAACGCAAGTCTTGTGTGAACTTTTTAGCCGTTCAGCTGCAATATAGAAATATGTTTGATGCCTGGGAAGTCTTATGCTTAAGCATAGGAAATCGTCTATTCAGTATTAATCAATTTGAAACTAAAACAAAAGAAACCAATGTAACAGTGGGGTGTATTGGACCTTAAAGGAGAAATTTAGGCTGCAAAAATGGAAATCTGAGCTATAAAAATTTTTCCTGAATTTTTTGCCTATGCTATAACAGGGCCAAATGTTGAGTGCAAATTTTCTATCATAAAAGTGCCCATGGGAACAAACCAAAACACAATGTTTTATATATTAAAATGACCACAAGAATTTGAATTTTAATTGAATTTCCTTGGCAAAACCACTAAAATTTGAGGAGAATGGTGGGAATTATGGAAGGAAGGAGAAAGAAAGATGGGGAAAGAAAATTAGTCCTCACCTCTACAGCCTCCCGAACAAACGGAGCCAGCCCATTTGTCCGGGGATCAGAAATTGTGAGTCCATGGGAGGTACCGTCAGGACTGAGGGAGCCAGAGTGACAGACGGGGTAGGGGTGGTATTATATATTTGGCCAGCAACGACGTCGGCCACACCCATCCTAGGCTGAAGGTGTGGCCCTGTGAGACGGGGCACGCCATGAGTCCCCCTCCCCTCACGATTCCCTCCCACCCAGTCCCCAATTCCTTAGAAAATTTTTCAATATTGACCTTGGTTTTTTACCATTAAATCAGTCCAGGCCACAGCCTGTCTTTCACCGTCAGGCGACAGAGCTTCTCCGTTTTACTGAACTCCTGGTGTATAAAGAAATAGGTACAGGGACCTGTTTGTGTCTACACCAGTTTTTTCGTGTCTTTGGTTTCTACACCAACTGCAAAAGGGTGTGTGTGGTTTCTTATCCAATTTCAAAAGTAAGCAATTTGTAAATCAATTTCAAAAGGTTGGAATCTGCATACATGACTTGTGAACAAAAAACCAAGCTCTTTAAGTCAAGTAAGAAATGTCAGATGCCACTGATATATGAATGCATGAAAGTGTGTATATCAAATAGGTAAGTCTATGGTTACACCATTAATTTCAAAAGTAAGCACAACTTTGGAATTGACATTTATGGCTTGTTCATAAAACAACTAAAATCGTTTATGCAACCGGGATCGTCCCCCCCCCAGATAGTCAAAAAATTAAAATAAACGTTCGATTAAAAAAAAGGTTTGTGAAGATCCGTTGAGAATTAGCATCGGGTATAAAAGTGATGAAATTTGTTTATTCATCTTATCATAAAACTAGATTGGGATATAAGGTGATTAAACTGAACCCTTTGTCATGATATTAGGAATAATAAATGTGGAACTTTAACTACAGAGTAACTTACACAGCCGTAAGGAAAGCCCAAAAAATTTAGCCACTTTAGGATGATTGCTCAGTTAGAGCTAAAGAGACAATGATTACTTGTATTGAAATAAATTTTAATTGATTACCATCGATTACTAATATTGAACAAAATTGAAGTAAATATTTATAATATGATTCATTTAAAATATTCATTTAAAATAATTCATTTAAAAATTGGCCTGTTTTTGGCTTTTCATTCTCCCAATACTTTCTTATTGCGCGGCCGAAGGCCAAGGCCCGCTTAAGCTGTTACCCTATTTTTCGTCCGTCATTCCGCATATTTAAGTTACAAAACCAGTGCGACCATCTGACTACCGACCAATAGCTTGCACATCTATCCTTGGTAAAATAATGGAAAGGCTACTGTTAGATACCTTCCAAGAATGGATTACTTTTGGTGACAACCAGTTTGGCTTCAGAAAACAGAGCGGAGTTAATGATGCACACCTATTTATCCAGCACACACTCTCACAAATCAATGGTCCGGCCTATATGGTGAGTTTGGATATTGCAAAAGCTTTTGACTCAGTCTCGCATAGATTGCTGCTAGAACTAGTTGCAGAGGTGGCCCCGGTGCACCATGTTCGGATACTTAGGTCATGGCTGGCTAACCGGCAATACTATGTTCGTCTAAATGGAGAAAAAGGAACATTGTTTGGTTGTAACGGGCATGGACTACCGCAAGGATCGGCACTATCCCCTGCACTGTTTAACTTCTTCATAAAAAAAGGTTGTCAGTCATGTGAGCCCCTGCACTATAGTTGCATATGCAGATGACATTACATTGATTGGGTGTGCCAGGCAGGAGAAAGTCGTACAAAAGTGCTTAGATGACATCAGTGCAATCTTGCAACAAGACCTGCTGCTGCGACTCAACATTCTAAAATGCAAATGTCTACTGGTAAAGACTGCCCAATCACATTTTACGTGTGCAAATCTCTATTTAAGGTCACCAGGACAATTAAATCAACTAGGCCTTAGAAATATAAAAATTAGTGCGATAACTAAAGTGGATCACATGAAACTACTGGGCATCAACTATGACAAAAACCTCAACTTGGAGAACCATTGGAACATTGTCACCACTAAATCAAAAATGATGCTACATTGGTTTAACACTCATGTAAGAAAATATTTATCAAATAATCTGGCAAAGTTGTACATTAGATGCAAATTTTTACCATTAAGCCTTTGGAGTGCTAGCAGTGTGGCACCGTGCACCGTTAACTCATGGCACAAAGTGGACTCGTTGCTTTCGTTAGCCAGCAGGATTTGTCTGAACATCTGGATGACCGATTCCACCCGTGCAGAACGCTATCTGTTGCTCCAATGGGATAACGTGGGGAAGTGGTTCTTACATGCTGGACTTCTACTGCTTGCACAGGGGGCTTTTGGTGGTCGCTCTACGTCAAAAATATTTAGCACGCTAAAGGTCAACAGGGCAATAGGTTACCGTCGTAAAGCTGTGGTCGCAAGTGTTTTTTATGACACCAACACTCGTTATCTATTAAAGCAGCCCGAACGCCTAAAAACAATGTACAACAGGCAGCACCTCTGGAATATAGTGGCTCTCTGGAATAATCTAACAATAGATGACGAAGAGTCAAACACAGCAATGACCTATGGCCAATTCTGCCCTATGAAGCTAAAATCCTATATAAAATCACATACCCAAAAATGGTCTTTATCCTCACGGCCACGGCTTACCATGCTCCGCCCGCAGCTCAATGATTTCATGGACTAAGGACAACCTTTGATTCATTGTGACAATCATCCACAATTATACAATATTTGGAATGTTTTGAAACTGACGACTTATTTCTAACTAATGTATTCGTATTTTTATTTTTGACCGCAGAGCGGCCCGCAGGGCGGCTCCGCGGTTAAAAGAATAAATTTGTTATATATATTTGTCTATAGAGGTTACTACAACTTTTGTCTTTATATATATATATATATGTATATATATATATATGTATCTGGAAATGCTGGAACGGGCGAATTCTCAACGGATTTGGACAAACTTTTTTTTTCCTGAAAGGTAATGCTATTTTAGGATGATCTGGAGGGGTAGACCCAGAATTTGAGCATTTGAAACATTACTTTTTGGGTAGAAAGGTTGAAAATTTGGGTATTCTGTAAAATGCTCAATTCTCAACGGATTTTGACAAACTTTTTTTTACATGAAAGGTAATAATATTTTAGGAAGATCTGGAGGGGTGGAACCAGTTTCCGAGCATTTAAAACATTACTTTTTTGGGTAGAAATGTTGAAAATGGGGTATGTTGTAAAATGCTCGATTCCCAACAGATTTTGACAAAATTTTTTTTTCCTGAAAGGTAATGATATTTTAGGAAGATCTGGATGGATGGAACCGGTTTCCAGGCATTTGAAACATTACTTTTTTGGGTAGAAAGGTTGAAAAATTGGGTATGCTGTAAAATGCTCAATTCCCAACGGATTTTGACAAACTTTTTTTTTCCTGAAAGGTAATTATATTTTAGGAAGATCTGGAGGGGTGAAACCGGTTTCCGAGCATTTGAAGCATTACTTGTTTGGGTAGAACGGTTGAAAAATGGGGTTTGTTGGAAATGTAGGCAACTGAATTCTTGATTTGGACAAAGTTGTTTTCCCTGATAGGTAGTGAGAATTTAGTGGGTAGTGAAAGGTAGTCATAGGCATGGAATTGTAAGCTGCCAAGGAAGTTGTGGGCTGTGAAGCTCCGCGGTCACCTATTGCGCTCTGCGCCATATACTTGTTAATTGATGTATTGGGAGTATTATGTTTTTTACGTCTCTTGATGGGACATGTGTTAGAAAATAAATAAAATAATAATAATAATAATAATATTTCCCACTCCTCTCTGTTCTAAAAGGAAAGCCTTCAGAATGCTGCTGCTCCAATTAAAAGCAGCAAATGCAGATCAGAGTTTGTGGCTGTTTTCTTACTGCCTTCCCTTGTCTTTCGGTACATCATCCACTTGAGTCATCAGCGGAAACTCGCTCCCAGCCCCTCTGCCGACCAGTTCCACTTGAAAAATACACGCATCGCCTTTCACGCGGTTGACCAAACCTCAAAAGAGGTTCTATCCCCCTTTGCGCTTTCAAAATTTGCAATATCTTGCTTGTCAGGTTTGCTGGAGAAATTTCCGTGATCAGCAACATTTATCAGCAACATTGCGTGATCATTTACAGTAACATAATGTAAAGTAACGTAGACAACCTACAGTAACGTAGAGTTCTAACACTGTGCCGTAGAGTTTCCAAAATACCTCTACTTTGCGGCATAAGAAAGAGTAAAAGTCCAAGATTCGAAGCTTTGACGTCTTATACAGTAACATTGAGTTATTCTGGAAATGTTACCGCAATTTCCCGCTTAGCCTACCACCAAAGTCATTCCAATTTCACAGTCGTAGCAGCTAGCTCCTAGGAAGATAATTGAAGGAGCGGATATTGCAGTACCTGGAGAGCTTGGCGCTGCTGGACGCAGAGCGCTATGGGCGGCAGCTGGCTGACTGGCGCTCTGGACAGGCTGTCGCGTCACTCCCGTCTCCTCGCCCTGGATCCCGTCACTCCCGCCGCCGGCTCCGAGAACTCCTCCACTGCTCCAAACGCGTCAGCTGGCAGGTCCGCAGGTGCCTTTCCACACCTCTCCTGCATCCCTCTATCAAGCTTTTCAAGCCATTGCTGGATCTGCGATAGGCTACTGCTCTTTAGGGAACCGAATGCTGCTGCGAAATGCACACTTTTTTCTTGGAGAGTTGTGAGGATTCGTGAGCAGATGGCCTTCCCCCTCAACCCCAGCACCCGGGAGCCCTACAGCGAGGCTGTGCGGGCGCAAAATCCAGGCACAGTCTCCCCCCCCCCCCCCCCTCCCCCCCCAACAATCATGCATTCCCCCCGGCCCTCGCCCTCATTCTCTGCAGGCGGAGATAGAGAAGGTGCAGGCAGACGGCGAATCGCCGCCTGGAAGGCAGAGTTGCGGCAAAAGGTAGCCCCCAAATTCGCTCTGGTGCTGAGAGTGAGTGGAAAATGGAGTTGAGGGGGCCGAGGGACAGGTGGCAATGCGACTGGTGCTGGGCATGCGCGGCCTGGAGTCGATGGAGAGCTGGAAGAAGTGCGGCCTCCAAGAGCTCATGGAGGCCGGCAGTCAGCAACTCTGAGTGAAAGCGAAGCAAGCAAGTGGTGGAGTGCAGTTCATGATCAATGATGGCCAATGGTAAAAAAAGGGCCCCACTTGCTAAGATAAGATATCGCATATTTTTAAAATTCGATATCATTTCCGTAATCTTTAGACGGTTAGACGTTTTATCACTCTACGTTACAGGTATATATGTCTATTTAATCTTCACTTGCAAATATAAAATAACGCATACTTCAAAAAATCGAATCTTTTGCGTAATCTTTAGGCGGTTATACGTTTTATACGTTTTATACACACAGCCCAACTACTTCAAATGAAGAAAAACAATGGAGCCCCAAAGTAAAGCAGCATGAAACCCTGAGCTCTTGTCACTATGAGACCTATTGTTACTCCTCCAAGATGTCGCCCAAATATAATGCATATCCAAATGCTTATTGAGCCAATAGGAGCCCATATATGTGACACCAAAACATTTTTACCAGCCATTGCTTCATGTGTTATAGGAGTTATGTCAGTCATAGCTTCAAGAAAACCAGATTAAGTCGTATGTAAAAAGTTTACAGTATTATGTTTATGAAAGCTTGTTATTGAAATTATGTTTATAAACTTTATTCCGAAAATGATCAGCTGCTTCAGTGATTTCTTGCCAAGCTGCAAATCCAATGTCAAACAACCGTTCTCTGTCATTCATATCCCTATATACTAAATGATGATTTCTGAATATGTTATTGTTCAAAAGCAATTGAATAGCAATTGAATAGCAATTGAATAGCCATTTTGATGAACAGTCGTTTTGATGAACTGTCGTTTTGATGAACTGTCATATTGATGAACCATCGTAGGGAGGCGAGGTCCGGGGATGTCTGTTGGTGGGAACACAGGCGCATCAATCAACGGTGAGGGGATTCTCAAGCAGAATGCTTCAACTCGAACAGCTTTTAAAATTTTGAGTGCTTATTTTCTAAAGTTAAGACATAAACATGAAAGTAATATACAGCAATAAATAGGACTCAAAATATGACACAAACAATCAGTCACCAATTTGTAAATTATGATGGCATATAAAAATTGTTGGGTACTCATTCTGTGGCTTCTGTTCATAGTTAGATGTAATTTATGCAGTGACAGTACAGCTGAGCTAGCTAAGGAGCTGAATAGGTTTTATGACAAAGGGTGTCCACTTTCTGCAGAATACAGCATTTTGGCTGCATCCACATTTTCATTTATTCATAACATTATTCATTGCCCCAGCTATGTCCATAATGTTGGTCAGCATTCTTTCTTGCTGTTGCGTTGGCTGGATTTGTTTGCCAGTACAGTGGGAATGGCACCTGGGATGGTTAGAATGGGATGCCAAGCTAAAAGAAAGGCAGCGAAAACGAAAACGGTATCATAGACAATTCATGCATTTAAATCAGGGACCTATTCTTTGAGCTGATAAAACCGTTTGGAAACCGTTTGGAAACCGTTTGGAAAGGAACCTATTCTTTGAGCAGAGCCCAAACAACAAACGAACAAACAACAAACATGAGATCCTATTCTTTGAGTTAAAAACAAGAAACGAACAACAAAAAACCGTTTTTTAACCGTTTTTTTCCAAAAAAACGAACAACAAACAGAAAACGAACAACGAACAGACCAAACAGCGTTACCCCGGTTTTTGTTCGTTTTTTTCAGGCATAAACCATAAGAAAAGGCTAGGCTGCAACTTATAAACATTAAATTGCACTGTTTTGACTTTTTGCCACAAACAAGATGACCATATTGCTACAATATAAAGAACATCAACAAAAACTCCAAAAAAAATCAAGAACAAATCTTGAACAGTTCTTGCCATGAAGAATTTCTAATGATGCATACAAGATCATCCAGCATTACAAAATATATCCTCTATGCGTCAAACTATGTTTCAAATAAAACTGATTCCCTCACCTTACACATCACAATTTTCTTTGCATCTTTTGTCGATTGACAAATAAAGAGCCCAAGAATTCCTTCAGCCCAGCCCAACCATTATGGAACAGCCAATAACGAACAACAGAAGCTTGGCAAATGTATCAACGAGGATCAATGGGCAAAGTTTTAAACAATGGCACGCTGAGCATTGATCAATGGGGCTAGGAGGGCGCCCGTACAAACAAACAAACAAACAAACAACCAAACAACATAAAAACGCCCAAAGAACAGGCAGAACTCAAAGAATAGACAAGTTTCAAACCGTTGTTTTTAGCCAAATTCGAAGAATACGTTCTTGTTGGTCGTTTTCTGTTTTTTGTTTGTTGTTCGTTTTAAAACAAAACTCAAAGAATAGCTCCCAGGACCTATAATATGTCAAATCCCTGTAACTTATTCATTTTGTTAGTCTTTGTATTATTTCGAGATTTTTATGCATTTAACTTTGTTTCTTTAAAATTGATTGTATGAATGTTGAAATTGTCGCAACCAGTGGTGTTAGGTAAAACTACTTGGCAGTTTCATTTCACTTTTCCACATCGTGAGGTAAAACCCCAATCATTTTGCTTCACTTTCAACCTCATGCATTTTAGCTAAAATTAGTTACACTTATAAATTTGAATTTTTTCCACTTTTTACAATGTTTTCACTTTTTTCCACTTTTTTGGTCTGTTTGCATAAAAACTTCCCAATTTGTCTCAAAATTGCTTCAAATTGCACGGGAGAGTGTGAAACAAAACAGAGCAATGCAAGGCATGGCTGAAACAGTCAAAAGAGAATCATACTTGAGGTTGAGGAACTGATGATTGACTTGCATAAAGATTTCTGACTGGACCTGTTTACCACCTAACAGCAAACCCATCTTAGAAAACATTCTTTCTGCAGCTGAGCTCTAGCTGGGGATTGAAAGGAGTGGCAAGGCAACATCCTTGAGGGGTGAGTTGATGAAAGAGATAGCCTCGGTGGCAGAAAGATAGCCAACCCTCCTGCCTTGCTGGTGCCAGAAAAAAGTCCGCATTTTATGACCAACTTCTCAAGTACAACTGTCCAGCAAACGCACAGATCACATTTCAAGGCCCACCTTAGCACAAAAATGCATCTGCAAGAGGAAATTTGAGAATATTAGTGCTCAAACAGCAAAAAAAACGGCAGGATTTTACTCAAAAGTAGAAAATAAGTGGAAAGTGAAATGGAAAGTGAAAGTGGAAAAGAAGTGAAACGTTACACTTCACTTCCACTTCAACCTCTGGGGGTCCAAAAACATATTACTTCACTTCCGCTTCCACCCCAAGGGTTCCAATAAAGTTTTTTTTCCACTTTTTTCTACTTTCCACTTTTTTTCCACTTTTTACTTAACACCACTGGTCGCAACATTCTTCACAAAATTCATCGTCAGCCATTTAAAAAGTAATTTTCAAAAATACAACAGAATAAACAACAGAATGCAATAAAATATAACAAAGAATACAACATAATATTGGACACGGAACAGATATATATTGTGTTGGTTTGCTTCATTGTGATATTTATTGATACTGTGTTATAAGTGTTGTTAAACTTTTGCTACCATTTAATATGTTTTGCAAATCATGATATGTATACTATTATCAAATTTCTAAATTACCTTTTACATTTCCCTTTTACATCATCATGTTTGAGATACAATGCATAACCGAATTGAATTTCTGGCTATAAAACATTTAGAAATCCAATCAAAATCTCCACCAAACTAGGCTAAAGAACATTAAAATTCGTGAGCATTGGCCGTGGCCAATAATGTGTCCAGTAGACCAGCAGCCGATTAATTCGAATGGTCTTCGGTCTTCGGTCTACCCCTTTTAATGGGGTAGACAGGTAGACCGAAGACTGAAGACCGAAGACCATAGCCAGGTAGCCTTTTAATTCGATTTAGCGGGTAGACCACTACATGTACCGCACCTCCAGCGGTAAGGCCACATCATTTTTCCCTTTAGTAAATGCTGCTATGTGCGAGTCATTTTATGCAGCATACCAGTTCGCAAGAGCATTTTCATTTACCTGCGTTCAGCTTTCCATTATTCTTTACTCCACTTTTCAAGCAATTATTTATGCGGATGATTATGGGAATTAAGAACAAGAGAGGTTGTAGGCCCTTGGAAATACGGGACATTTACAGCATTACTGCACCATGAAACACAAGTCAAAGAATCGTACATGAAGGCTTCTGCGCTCGACTCCCAATCCCATGATTCCATTCCCCGCAACAAAGTCTTGCAATTTAGATATATTAAACTTGATTGATTTTTTTAAAAAAACAACTTTGAATGCTGAATTTAGTCGCTCCGGTCGATAGTTTTTTGTAGGAACAGGGTCATCATGTGGAAATAAGTCCATGCATTGTATCAATCGAGAAGGCTAAAAACCACAATTTTATTAGTTTGAATTTAGCTCAAAATTAAATAACCTTTTCTTTTCAGAATGAGTAGAGATTATTAAGTCGGACATAAAGTTTCGGTATTACTTCTTCGCAAATACATCTTCTTTTACGGAGCAAAACATAGGCGAATTCATAGTTTTTTAGCTCATTTTCAAGCTTGATAACCCTATCATCTAAAGCCCAAATTCTTTTACTTTTAGAACTATTATTAACTGGATTTTTATTACTGCCTGGATCCTGGAAATAAAACCATGTACAGAGAACAATGTACAGTGAATCATAATACCCAAGTTAACCTCTAAAAGCTCCCATGGAATGAATGTCTGAGTTGAGCCTTCCCGAACTGTTTTACGACACCAAAGGGCCATCCTAAGCAAATAAAACATCCTTGTCAGCAATGCTAAAAACACTCGCGCTATTGCAAATGTCTTCTAGCACGACTTTGCCCCCTGAGCCTCGCCCAAGTACACGCCCGACAAGGCCTTTGTGATCACCACTTTTGACAATGGCCTAAAATTTTTGAAAATTTTTCAAATTTTTTCTCAAAATTTAGCTAGCCAGTTTCTCGACCATGTCTACGCTGCTCATTGCTGCACTGGTTGCCATTGTTGACAATGCAGAAGAAGAAGACTCGCTTTGGGCACGCGCCCGCTCCTGCTTCCCCTTCCTCCTAATCTTCTTCCTCTTCTGCTCCACCCTACTCGTCGTCAGTCTAGTTTCCTCCACCTCACTCTGCCCACATGTCTCCACTTCCTAAACCAACTGTGACTGATTTCAGACAGAAAAATAAGTGCTTAAAAAACCAGAAAAAGGCTGGCTTCAGGGGGAAGGAAAGTTTCGAGCTGATGTACTCTATTTCTCATCCGGATGTTTTCAAGCACGAGTCCCCAAAACAAACTATTTTCGGCCTCGACTTTTTCCACTGAGAGGTTTAGCCATTCAGCATAGAGCCTAAAAATTACTTACACCTTCTATTACTAATAGAAGGTTCAGCTATGAAACCATTCAAGAGAGGAGCATGGACAAGGATCGCACTCTGACCCGTGAAGGGGCCGGCTTTGGCTGGTGCCTTGAGCAGAGCTACTCCTAGAGGAAGACATGGCTGAGACTGGTAAATGTGGCCCCAGCCAACCGTTTTATAACACCGTCAATTAATGTCACAGTTCTGTTTTGCTAGTTGACAAAACTAGTTTCTGTTTTCCCCACAATTGCGAAATCCAAGCTTTTCGATTGCACCATCCACTTCCATTTATCATGTCAGTAAATTGCAAATTGAGAGCATTTCGCTCGTCTGTCTTTTTCTGAGCAAACCAGGTTAGTCAGCGGATAATTTAGCTCTAGTTTAACGGTGATGGATGGTGCGTAGGAGAGGCCAATAATTCCCTATTTTGGCACACTGCGTGATTTACGGATAATGAATGGCTGGTGCCACACAGCGCTTGCCCACAGCAACAAGTTGTAACAACATGGCGGATAGCAGATTTTTGTGGGCAGATAATCATTTTGAAGACTCTTTCTCCCAATCGCAAACTCCATCTGATCAATTTTCCGAGCTGATTGACAATCTTGCGAGGTAGATTTTTCCACTCTTTATCAGTCAAAGTTTGTGTTTGAAGAATACCGACGCGTCCCCCATTACTCATCCTTCGTGGCCTACTCATCCTCCTCCTCCTCCTCCTTCATCCCATCCACCTCTCAATCCTCCACTTCGCACCCCTCCTCCTCCTCCTTCCACTCCACAGTACTCTCCACAAATGTTCTCTAGCCAGCAGCATCAGCCTATGCTTGGCTATTCAACTATCCAACTTCCACCTCAGCCTCAAATTCTCCACCCGATGCAGATTGGCGCATATGCCTACGCCCCTTATCAGCATCAGCATCCTCTTCACCATCCTCATCATCTGCCTTTACAATCTCCTCAGCAGCCTCCTCAGCACCCTCCTCAGCACCTTCCTCAGCAGCCTGCTCAGCACCCTCTTCCCCATCACCTTCCCCAGTATCCTCCTCTCCAGCCTCCTCAGCACCAGCCCTATCAACCTCCCCAGCAACCTCTACACCATCCTCCCCAACAACCTCAAAGACCCATTCCCATATCTCCATCCTCTTCCGCCACAATCTCCCCCGAAATTATTACTTTGGACGATGAGGGTGATACGGGAGATTCGGGGAGGTTTGATTTCTATGTGCTTCCCTATAGAGGGGGGCGTAAGCGAAATCGGCCAGGGCTTAAGCAGAGGAAAGCCACAGCATAGAGAAAGATAGAGTTCAAAATAACCCCTCCACCCACACACCTCCCTGCCTCTGCTTTCATCCCAAGTGGCTTAGCAGAGAAGCTCACGCAGGCAGACAGGAGTATCTCATCTGAGACGCCTCTCTCCTATTCCCCCTCCACTCCCGACTTACCCCTCCCTGGATGCTCTTCAGCCTTACCACCAAACCCTTTCCTTCAATTACCCCCTCTGATCGCATCCCAGCGGAGAGGATCACCAACATGTTCTTTGATAACATGTGCTGTCCTACGACAGGAGCCTTGCTTTTCCTGAAGTGCCCTAAAACCAGATTCCGACCGTAAGTGCATCTTGAATTGTTTTTTTTTGAAAATATTAATGGCAACATTTACAGGCCAAAGTTGATCAGCTCAAAATCACTCCCTACAAAGAAACAGTCCGCCTTGAATTCTTTGTTCCTTACGGCGGAGAGTTAGATTCCTATATTTTCCAAAGGTCCAAACTTCCAGCATTTTACTGCAGCCTGAGGCTGCTGTACGCTACCATTCCCCCTCCCAGCTTCCTGCACAATGTCAAAGACATTGACATCGGGAAGGGGTGATTTACGTCCACATCATCACCCATAACAAACAGACAACCCAGTTGGACTTTATTTTTTATTTATTTTGATAAAAATTTATTTTAAGGCTTTTCCGATCGCTTGTTTTCAAACAAGTGTTCATGGAAGGGCTCAGGGAAAATTCGCGTTCACTGGAAAGGCTGCGGGCAGTCTTTAGCATCCATTCCAACTTCGCGGGCAAGCTGATCATCTTCAACGACTTTCATCTCTAAGCACCCTCCCTTTCTGCACTCATCCGAAAGCCTGCTCAAGTCTTCGGTATACTCCTCATGGACTGCAAGTTCACGGACATCAGCCAATGCAAGAGTGCCACCGACTACCTCGGCTACGAGGCCAAGTTCAGTTATTGTCTACATCGGCGGACAGGAGTTTTTGAAAATTTATTTAAGAATAAATTTTTCAGAAATATTTTTTCCCAAAGGGGGATTATGCACATGAATTATGAATTATGCAAATCTCATTCGAATACAGCGAACTCACTGGGATGTCTTGTACATCTACAATCATAACATCGAGAAGGATTTCTTTGGACTATTTTTCTGACCTTTTTTGAACTTGGTCTTTTTCCAGAAAGATTTCAATTCAACTAATTAGAATATATATGTAACCTAACCAAGAATGTCACATAT
>JASANA010006647.1:0-26185 GCA_030248095.1 Ptycholaimellus sp. GST1_10
CTCTGTTAAAATGTAGAAACCCTTTCACAACAACAAACGAAACAGTACTTTTCCAACAGGACAAACATAAAACAACAAAAAATTGTTGGTATATGGAAGACTGTTTGTTAACCTCAAGAGAGGATATAATAACAGTTCCCATAGTAAATCGCAAACAGTTCCCATGCACGCTAAGGTCTAACACTAAAATAGGCTGGGTAGACCAGTGGAGTAATGACAATATTTACCCGCTAGAATTTGTCAACGAAGAGGAGGAAATTCAAACTAGTCATTCAAACAAAGATTATATTTCCTCACCTTCAAGTCAATGTTTGACCCTTCAACAGGCCTCAATGCCTTCACACAAAGAACATCTCGATTTCATAGAAAAAACGGCGAAAATAGGATCTGCTTCTACGCCGCAGTGGAAAAGAGTTAAAATTTTGAAAATTTTGAAAAAATACCACATGTGCATTAGCCGTACGGATTATGACGTAGGGGAGGCGCTGAACGCAGAACACTGCATAGAGCTAACAGATTACAAACCTTTCGATCGCAGCCGACCGATACCCCTACCCAGACGGCCAGTGGTGGAAAATATGATCGAGCTATTGCTGAAAATGGGTGCGATCCAGGAATCCAACTCACCATTTTCAAGCCCAGTTGTGATAGTTCCCAAACCAGACGGAAGTGCAAGGATGGTTCATGACTATAGACACCTGAACAGTGTTACAGTTAAAGATGTATACAATCTGCCTAGCACAGATGAAATTCTAAGCTCCTTAGCAGGAATAACACAGTTCTGCGCCCTTGACTTGACTGCTGGTTACCACCAGATCAAAATGCGACCCAGCGATCGAAAATATACAGCTTTCCGTACACATTTAGGCCTGTACGAGTACCTTGTAATGCCAATGGGGCTCTCCTGTGCAAGTAGTTCCTTCCAGAGAGCCATGCACAACGTCATGCAAGGATACCTGTGGCGAAAAGTCTGGATATATTTGGACGATGTCCTAATAGGTGGCCAAAATTTTGAAATCCTATGTGAAAACCTAGGCTTAGTCTTTGAACGCCTAAAACAAGCAAATCTGAAATGCAAACTAAGGAAATGCGAATTTCTCAAATCAGAAGTTGCTTACCTAGGTCATAACATATCCAAAAAAGGCATAAAGGTAGACACTAAAAAGACAGAATCAATCGACACCTATCCGCGACCAGGAAGTGCGAAAGCGTTGCAAAGGTTCCTAGGCCTCTGCTGTTATTACCATAAGTTCGTTCGCAATTTCGCTGCGGTCGCATCACCACTGTACGACCTGCTAGCAAAAAACAGAGAATTTTTATGGAAGGATCAACATGAAAGGGCTTTCGAGAAATTGAAAAAAGCACTTACAAGTCCACCTGTTCTCGCTTTCCCAGTAATGGACAAGAAAAAACCGTTCCTCGTACAGACAGATGCATCTCGCACCGGTTTGGGCTGCATTCTCGCGCAATGCGATGCAGATGGGAATGAAAGAGTCATAGCATATGCCAGCAGATCATTAACAAAAAGTGAAAAAAATTATCCAACAATAAAACTTGAAGCTTTAGCCATTTTATTCGGTTTACAGCGCTTCAAGAATTACATTTTAGGTCACCCAAGCATCATAGTTGAGTCAGATCATAAACCACTCCAATATGTGCTTTCAGGTTTTAATGATACACCAATCCTGCAGAGATGGGCGCTAAAAATATCAAATTTTCAGCCTTTCCTCCGTTATAAAGCTGGAAAAGACCACATAAACGCAGACGCTCTATCAAGGATGTATGAAGAGCTGCCAATGCCTTTTCCTGATGTTTCAGAAAAACCACTTAAAGCGGAAAAGCTACAAACCTCCAATACGAGACATCAAGCCACTCTGCAAAAATCAGCCATCTTGTCAATAGAAGAAAATAATTATTTCAGAAATTCAATTTCGATTTCGAAAGAGCAAAGAAAAGATGAGTTTTGCAACGCAATGATCAATAATCTTCTTGAAGGAGTCTTACCGCAAGATTATGAACTCAGCAAAAAAATCGCTTGCGCATCACACCTATACACAACAGATGAACAGGATCTCTTATATTTCTTAGGGGAGGAGGGTGCCATGCTACTTTACGTTCCCCGCACATGCGTCCCGCAAGTGCTTCATTGTTTCCATGCCAGCAAGTTCGCTGGGCATTTCGCTTTTAAGCGAACTTACGGAACCATCAAAAGCCGATTTTACTGGCCAAACATGGTCAAAAATATAAGAGAATTCTGCAGAGCCTGCTTGGTCTGCCAGCAGTTCAATGCCGTGAACCCAGGGGCCAGAGAGCCTTTAGTGCCCATAAAGGCCTCACGCCCGTTCGAGATCGTAGCCAGCGACATGATGGGCCCTATGACCAAGTCAAATGGTTACTCTTACATCATGGTTTGCTGTGACTATTTCACGTCATACAGCATAGCTATACCCCTAATTCGGATAACGGCCGAAGCTACCGCTAGGGCATTTCTCCTAAACATTGTTCTCCGTTATGGAAGAGTTAGGAGGTGGCTTAGCGATCGGGGCACCAATTTCTGTGCCCATCTGGTGCAGTATTTGTCCGAGCAGATGGGAACGGCAAAAATAGAAACCACACCTTACCACCCTGAAGGAGATGGAAAGTGTGAGCGATACAACCGCACCTTGATTTCGATATTGGCTAAGTTTTGCCATGAACGGCCATCCACCTGGTCACAACATTTGCCGTATGCAGTTTTTGCCCACAACGCGGCATACAGTGAACGAATAGGTGACACACCTTTTCATGCCCTTTTCAGCTTCGACTGTGAGTTCCCTTTGCCTGAAGGGCTGCAGCCAACCTTCGAAGGTCTCCCAGTGAAGCAACCTGAGTTTACAACTGCTGCAGTAGCCAACTTAAAGAGGATGTGGAATAACATGCGACGACATTCCACAGAGGCTCAAGGAAGGCAAAAAGCACAGTACGATAAAAGAGCAAAAGCCAGACCTTTTGAGGTCGGAAACCTGGTCTGGGCCAAAAAGCATGTGCATGAAAAATTCGACCTCAGGTTTACCGGGCTCTGGCGGATCGCCAGCCTACACAGACCCAATGCGGTAATCCACCCGCAAGAGTTTCCCGCTCTAACAAAGACAGTGCATATCAATCACCTGAAGCCTGCATTTTTTATGCCTCCTGAGCTTGTCTTTGAGCCCATAGATGCATATGCGGAAGCTGCCGCCCGTGTCCTTCCTGCCCCTGCACCCCCTTTACCTGCCCCCACTCCTCCTGCCACCGAGCCACCTGCAGCCGAGGAGCCTGCCACAGCACCTAGCAACGCCGCCGTCCGCCGGCCACGTAGAACGGGAACGCCGACCCCGACCAAGGATGAAGAAACTGCCAGACGACCTGCAACTAGGCCCCGTTCAGCCTCTGCTTCTGCCCCTACAGGCGTGAACACCGCCAAAGCCGCCAAAGCCAAGGTCCAAGCCGCCGCCAAAGCCGCCAAAGCCGAGGCACAAGCCGCCAGAATCGCCGAGAGAGTCGCAAAAGCCAACGCTGCCCGGCTCGCCAAGGCTGTATCCAAGGACGCGGAACGACCCAGCACGTCCAAGCAGTCCCAGCGCCCAATACCGCCTCTTCTGCAGCTCCCCCACACTCCCGAGGCAGCGCTGAAGCATTCTCCAACGTCGCCAGAGACCAGCGCCGGTTTCGCGACACCGCAGGGGCGCACGCCGCCTGCAAGAAGACAACGGGTTGACGACGGCCCACCGCCCGCTCCTTCGGCGACGGCTGTCATTCCATCTCCAGGGCGTCCTCCATCACCCCTACCACACCAACGAAGAGCGGGACTTCGGGACCCTGCCCTCATCAAGCCGCCTCAACGCCTAGAATGATCTGTCAATCTCTCGCCTCCAGTCGGCGGGCCTCCCTGTTCTACGTCGTCCTGCTCCAGTCCGTCCGCCCCTCAGCTCTTCCTGCTCCGCCCTGCGCCAACCTGCTCCATGCCCCTCTGCCCCATTTCCCCTTTTGCTCCCAGTGATGCGATACAGAGATCCAAACGATTCAGTTTCCGCATACGCGTCTCTTTCTGGGCTCAGTTAGGTAGAAGAACTTCCATGCCTTCTATGTAAGTTCTTAGGGGAGGTGTAAGGTGCATGACTCAGGTCTGGGGTGTAGCCACAACAAGGCAGCCCCTGCATCTTAGACCGGCCTCTAAGATCAGTCTCCTCTCCTGCTTCCTTTCCGATAAACCCTACTGCTCCTCTGCCCTTGTAACCACACCACAGAGTCCTACACAATATTCCCCCCTTTACCATTGTTTATGCTGAGCCCAGCTGGAAAATGCTATGGAACAAAAGGAAGCGGGAAATATTGCTGTACGTCGGAGGCTGTTTCTCAACACAGGAAGCAGCTAGAGATCTAAAAATTTACATGTTTGTTAAGGATCCTTAGAACTTTATTGTCTAAAATTTTGAGCCTAAACGGCTTACATTTGGCTGAGTAATCGTTCCTAAAATTTTGATTTTGAACAAGTATATGGCGCAAAGCACAATAGGTGACCGCGGAGCATCTTAACATGTAGCAAAATCCTAAAATTAAGCAAAAGGAAAAGTCTGTGGTTTCTCAACCAAATTCAAAAGTAAACACATATTTAGAATCAGCAGTTATGAATTGTGAACAAAAAACTCAAGTCTTGTGGGCAATTTTCAGCCATTTAACATGACAATTCTTGACTCAAAAGGAAAAGTCTGTGGTTTCTCAACCAAATTCAAAAGTAAGCACAGATTTAGAACCAGCATACATGAATTGTGAATAAAAAAAACTCAAGTCTTGTGTGCAATTCTCAGCCGTTCAGATGCAACAGAGGAAATTGGTAATTTTCGGGAAAAACTTTTTCCTACTCAGGAAAGTAATGTTTCTAATGGTCCGGCACCAGCTCCACCCCCCCCCCAGGATCCAAGCGGCACATTATAGCTTTCAGGAAAAAAAAAGTATGTCCAGATCCGTTGAGAATTCGCCCGTGCCCAGCACTTGCAGATATACATATATATATATATGAGGACAAAAGTTGAGTAACCTCTATAGACCGCGAAGCGGCCCTTCGGGCCGCTCCGCGGTCAAAAAGTACACTGTCAGTTTTGGGTGACCTTACAAAAATGACTATTTCTCAAGTTCTTCTCAACGAATTGAGCCACAAATTTATATACAAACAAAGGAGGGTTGGAGGTAGATTTGTACCAAATTTCAACTCTTTAGCTTATTGTGGGCTGGAGAAATAGATCATCAAAGTCAAGCGTTGCCTGTTAACGTGAACACCCTGTAACGTGTAAACTTTGGGAATTGTTTTCTCAAAATTTTGATGAAAAGTCAAAAAACTAAATATGCTTGCCCCGCTAACTTCACGCCCTGTACCCACAACAAAATTAATATCTTGATCGGAGGTGGTGCATTTTCGGTATTGTGCGTTTAAAACGAACACTTGCGTCGAAAAGAGGGGCAGGGCGCTGATACTTCGCTAGAGCTCCGTTCGCGCCAGCCCAATTATTATCAAGCGAACACCTCTGAAATCAATTTTGTTATAAAGGATGAAACAAGGATGGAAGGACATCATTTAGTCAATAATAAAAATAGAAATATTAGTTAAAAATTGGCCTTAATGAAACATGGCAACCTGCTAATTTTCAAGGCCACGCATATATTGGCGACTGTCTATATTACCTTGTTTGATGTGATGCTTCATTGCCCCAGTATTTATTTTGGGAACAAATTTCAGAGAAAACGTGGAATAGGCAGTAAAATCTTGGCAACAGTATGTAATATAGGTTTGATATGGGGTGGGCAAGCCATTGCACAAACTAATATGACTGTATCATCAATGTTTAAGAGCAGCAGTTGGTCCAGGATAGACTCTGCACTCCGTCCTTGTGAATGCCATAAAAATCAACTGCAACCTTGTGAGTTAGATTAGATGAAACAAGAAATTATTTCACTTCTTCAGTCGCACAAGATTTTTTGATATTTACTACTGTTCAGCAATCATTTCAAAATTGTTGTTCATTTTCCTTCATAACTGGCAAATTTTGGAATTAGGATAAAACTAGAGCAATCTGCCCAATTTCTTGCCAATAAACTGAAAGGTGCTACCAGTCCAGTTTGGAGAGAGGCTCCGGACTGAAGTAGCATTGCTGGAGGCAGGGAGTGTGGGCAGGATGATCGGCTGGCTGATCAGTTGAGCAATGGAGCCTGTCTCCACCTTGCTCCAAACTTGGCCACCATCTTCAGAGGCCATGTAGGATAGCCCATTCCGACTGAGACCCAACAATCGCCCGCTCCCTTCCACACCCAGGACCCAGCCCATTCCGGGAATAGCTGAAATGAAGCTCTTATGCATAACCAACTGCATTTTTGCCCTAAAAATAAAAAAATGTGCTGTCAATCGTTTGCAGGTCGATGAGGTTTTATTGGTCTTTTAAACGATGATTTGCAACTTTTTTATATATACATTTCGTTGAAAATTCTAGTTTTTTGAATTGAATTGAAAGAAGATTGCTAACGTTCCCAAAGGCCATTCCTGGAGTCACCACCCCGCAAGCAGTGGTGATTATGCCTCAATAAGTGCGTCAGATTGAGAAATAATAAAAAGGTTTATCAGTCTCACGTTGCTGGGTGATAGTCGCAGGCTATTATGCTGCTGGCATCGTCGACAGAGAGTACTCCACGATCGTAGGTTGACGCAAGAGCCATCGAAGGACATCCCACTTCATGTTCTGAAAATTTTAGGACATTTTTGCTGAAGTTTTAGCTAAAAACATTAATATTTTATTGGCTATTTCGCCATCACTACAACCTTGATAAATTCAATAAGATTCCAACATTGTCCACGTTCGATATTTTAAAGTCCTATGACGTAGTCACGAAATTCCACGAAATTATCGCTTATTTTTTATTGCTTTTAAGAATTATAAAATATCCGGTGGAGTTTTTACACTTCTTACAGACACCGGGAAAACCGTAGGCTTGGACTGTATGCTGACCAGTTTGCTCAAGCAGAACTGAAGCACAGAAACCGAATGGATTTTCAGAGTAGCAGCCGAAAATGCCGAACGCAAAGCCAATGGGCACTTCTTCTTCCAAACTGCGGTCAGAAGAATGCAGCTGGATGGTTGTCAGGATTTCAAAACTCGTTCGCCAATTTCAAGGCGATCTGACCTCAAGTCGCAGCCTCTGCGTTTGCAAAGGCTGCTTCACTGCCAGCTCTTCCAGTACTTTTCCCTCCGAAGCAGCCAGATCAAAGCTGAGCGTCTGTAAACCCAGATTGCTGCTTTTCTCGACATAGAAGTTTAGCAATTTGGACTTTGCTCATATGATGCTTGTATTTTGCTTTGCCTGGCCTATTTTCAGGGCTTTTCAAAGCAATACAATTCTCGAAGATGTATTTTGGCATTGATTTGAGTTTTAGGTGATGATGATTCGCTGATAACTATTCGATCAAAACCGAATGCAAGAGTGGGTGAAGGCAAATAAATGTTGCACCTGGTGGTGCTCCCAATTGAGCCCATCAGAGCTGGTCAGAACATCCATCTGGTCTGGAGGCTGGAAAGGGGGCGACGTCTTGGAGGCTTGGGCAGAGACTTGCAGCCTTTTCACGCTAGTCACCTGGCCGAAATCCAGCACCACCCAAGCGGGGGCGCCGGGACGAATTCCGGAGCGCCAAACTGCAGCGGACACGCAATTGGGGCGGAAAAAACTAACGAAACATATTTTATGATAAGTTTTTACAATATCCCCCTAACTGGGTAAAAAAATTTAGTGTCAAATAAAGCTAAAGAAAGATCTTAAACAAAAGTTTTGTTGGTCGAAACTTGTAAATCTCTGATTTTATTTTGGGCCAAAATTTCGCTAGTCATGCCTAATATAGCCTAAAAACCAATGTAGTAAACGGCATAGAATGTAATCAAACGGCAAAATCAAAGTGGAAATAAAATACAAGCCTTCTGGCACGGTTCCTGCGTAGTCCAAGCCGGGTATCTCCAGACTGGATCTAGTCTGCAGACAAAAGCTTGGGAAATGGGGGACTGGACTGAAATGAGAGCTTACATCTATGTGAAAAATGATATTCGGGTGTTGTGTCTTTAGATACGCTGAGATCTCGGAATTTAACGACACTGCAGCACTGTCCCTATCTGGCGACAGAGCCTTCAAATGCATCAATTGGAATCACTTTTTAATCATTGTGCTGACTGACCTTGCAATAGCTGTGATATTCTGTGTCAAGAACAGTGGCGTCGGAAAAGATGAGGCAGATTTTCGAGTTGTCCAGGAATGCTGAATTTGGGAAGGAATCGCAGGTGGATCGCTTCTTCTCAGCGCTCAAGGAAGAAGTTATCTCCAAAAACAATGGACATGATCATAAAACACTGATTAACTGAAAATAAAGTCCATCAAATTCGACGCCCAAAATCTTCCTTAGATTTCACTTCAAACTGGAAATGTCACCTGGCAGAGTGGGTAGGCAGACTGGCCGCTGCACTTCCCGAACTCAACTTGACCGTCGCCAGGATGAATTTGAGCGCAGTGGGAGGCGTCTGAAAAAAGAAGCAACTCAAAAGGCGCTCAGTTGGAGACGTATTTGACAGTCAAAGATTCTCAGAGCAGCCGGTGAGGGCGCAGGATTGGAGGTCCGAATGCGGCAGTCAGGCAAACCGGTCAGAAGTTTGTATTCTGGCTTCCTAGCGCAACTCCAATCGGCTGAAAGCATGAGTTTGGGACACTGGGCTGAGCTTCGTTAGCACCAGTCCAAAAAAGTTGACTCACCAAATGGGAACTCGCAAAAAGGCCGAACACCTGGATGGTTTCTAAGAATGTCGGCAAACCCTGCTCCGCCATAGAGCATAGCATAGTCTTCATTGGCATGTCCTTGCGGCTCTCTTGATGCCCAGAAAGGAGGGCCGTTGTCCAAGGCCGAATCTGCAGATATACTTTTATTGGGCCCAGCCTGAATGTTAGGCTCTCATTCAGTGAAGATAGTCAATGAGGCTGGAAAAAAATTTTGTTGCTAACAAAAATGAAATTTGTTGAAAAGAGCGGTGCGAAAATATGAAATTAATTTTTTTCAAATATTTCTAAACAGCAATTGGGATTAACATTTGAAATCACTAATTTTATTCAGTGCCAGTTTTTTCTAACCTTTGGTGCTGTCGTCAGCTAGTACCCAGACCCAGCCACCTCTAGGCTCAGGACCACCTATTTGCTTCAGGCTGATCCAAAGCGCTACGCCCTGAAATCATGCATGAACAATGAGCTTGCATTGCTATAAATCATTCTTCATCTTCTCGTTCCCTGCTGAAAGGAGTGGAAGGATGCGAAAGGTGAGGCAAAGCAGTGAGTAACAGGGTAAAGGTGGAGGAGGGCGGCTCGTTTACGGGCCGTGTCCAAGACGGGGAGATGGCCGCCAAGACTTTTGCACTTCTCTCGGGCTGCGTCGTAGCTGGCCAGGCCCGGCGTGAGGTCGGCGGTGAAGCAGCTGCCGTCCAGCAGGAGCCGCTTTGCCTGGCCGCGACAGAGGTTGGCTGCTGCAAACCGAGACCATCCAGGTTCAGCTGCCTGAGGCTGACTTTGGAAGAAGAAAGGCTGCTGGGTCATGTTTTGTGGCCTGGGTGGAAATACCAGGGCGGCTGAAAGAAGGGGTGAGGGAAGTTTAGCGCAAGTTTTGTGAAAGTTTCTGCTCGGACTGCCATCTTGACAGTTCATCCTTGAACTCAGACAGCGAAGCAAGATTTTCGAACAATTTGCCGTTTATTGAGGGGATTTAAAAAATGCCCCGAACGACCGAAGGCTCAACTTTTCTACAAATCCATACCCATGAAAGCTACGTGAATTATCCGCAGTTCATGCTTGTTTACAGTTCAATTTTGAAGGAGCAAAATTCATTTTCACCACCCCAAACATGAACGCAAATGCACAGTCCAAAAAGTCAACAAGCATCTGCCCCTGGAGTCTAACGAGCAGCGAGCTTGATGGCGATGGCCTTGAGGCTGCGACAGTTGTGCAGTTGAGGGCGCCAGTTCATGCCGGGACTGCCGCAGCCAGCGATGAGCATTGGACAGTTGTACAGGCCGGTCGGCCATGCTGCCCCACAGGCACCGTACCACCAGCCGCCCCTACAATGAGCCACATAGAACAATCTAGAAGCATTTTCCGGAGTGAGCAAGGGCAAATGTGAAACGCCAAACACCACATCTTAGCAAAAGACGATCCTATCATGCCAGAGATCGGCCTCAGTACTCAGGTCAGCACCAGTTGTCCTACCTAACATCTCATGAGCCCCAACATGGACACTCCAGTGCATTCATGGACTTTTTGTTCCCCTGCCCAACTCCTGGTAGTAGGAAGACGCCGGGGTCGTTGGTCGTTGACGATTTATGGGGGTAGCCGCAGTAGATCCCTATCAGTCGCTATATTTAACTACAAGACTTCAAAAAAAAAATCTGGGAAAAAAGTCCAGGAGTGTTCCGACCCCAACATGGAGTAGGTTTCTTTCCTAATGCTTAATTACATTATTCATTCTCCTTGCCTGTTGCCTCATGAATGCTCAGCATTTTAGAGTCCCGGTTCTCGGAGGCGTTGAATGATGGAGCAACCCTCGTCCGTGATGGGCGGCACAGTTTCTCTCCCAGACATCGTGATCCCGCTCCCGAGTGGAGAAGGCCATGCCGTTGGGCGCCCCTGCGGGCTTGCCCAGAATGAAGCCGTCCTGTGCGGGGCCAGAGGGCTCGTCTATCCTTAGTTGGAATTTGCTGTCTTCGTCCCCCACCTCAAAGATCCTTCTTGGTCACCTTTTTCAGTCGCCCAATGCCAAAAGGAAGAATGAAGCATCCGATACTGCACCAGTTTTGCAGTCTAGGAAACTTAAAATTGTCTTGCCGAAATGCCAGAAATCTTTGTAAGGTATGGAAGTTAAGTTAAGAAAGAATGATTTAGAATTAGATTGTGTTATTTTGCAAGTGTTGCTAAATTGGTAACTTAACAAAAGCAAGGAAGGAATGAGGCAAAACCACAAAAATGCCATAGTCTTCGTAGGAGATTTCCGCTTCGCAAAAGTGTAGATCAAATCGAGCCGTGGACAGACCACACTGAGTGGTGAGACGATGCATTCGTTGGAGACCCAACCAGAACTCTGCATTCTCCTCCACGCTCCCAAAACCATCTCTATAGGCAGCCCAGTTTTTATCAAAAGACAGGCTCCCATCTAATCGCCTGAAATGGAGGACCTTTTTGGCGCCTGTAAAAAATAAGGCAGCTAACCGCTGAATAAGGGTATATCCTCCACCGCTCATGTCACAGCAGATTGCGAATTTGTCTTCCCCTGCCTCAAATTTGACCTCAATTAATTTTGGAAAGAAAGGCTGAGATATACTATGGTACATTCAAATATTATGGTCTCAAAAGATTTTGCCCATTCATGCTTTGTAGCAAAAAAAAGAGCAATTGCTTGAGCAAGAGCAATCAGAAAAAAATCAAATGGCCAGCCGATTCAGTCTTAGGTATGAATGCCTGGTAGAAGCAGCCATCTCTCCGAGCCCCCTTATCGTAAAATGTCCCGCACGTGGTACATCCTGAAGAATATCTGAACAATAATGCGATTAGGGACGTGACAGACTGAAAAATTGACCTTCTTTGAGTTCCAAGCTAGCGGTGTCATCAACATAGACCAGTAGGTGATACATAGGCTGAACAAAGGTGAAATCTGTCCAGGTATCTTCAGCTCTGAAGGAGTCTCCAGCTTGTCACCCTGGCTGTTGAATGCAATGCTTGATCACCTTGGATATTTGTCAATGATCAGCTGGTAAGGCAAAGTTAAGCGGCCCCACGGAATATCAATTGCCAACTGTACCAGCTCTAGCTCTATCAAAGCCTCGACAGTGTCAGTGAACAGAAGTCTGGATGCCTGTATTATGAATTATTACATTTCTGTTATTTTGAGTGTTGAAACATAGTCATGAACTGATATTTTGCACCAAACGATGAAAAAACGATATACTGGTACTTATGTGACATCAACGCTAATCAGCTGCTTAGCTGAAAGCCAACAGTGAGTTCAAGCATGTGCTCTTTTTCTTGAACGTCGACTTGGGTGACGGCAGTGAGCCGATGGAGCTTGGCAAGTTTCAGATGCGGCGGTAGGAAGAGAAAGAAACTCAAATTCCAGGCCTCAGCTGAGCTCTCCGGCTCATGACCCAGGCGAATGCTCAGATTGGCTCTTTCTAGGCCACTGAAACAACGCTGCAATTAGTTCAAGCATTTATTAGGCCTGGAGAACCCAATGGCTAGCTGAGGATCACTGCTCCCGTTCCACGAGAGTTCCGTGAATATGCGAGGCCTTTCATCTCCATCTCGGATTAGACTCAGATTTTGCTCTATCAAGTGAAGGTCATCGTGATCTCAAAAGTTTGGCCAGCTTTGTCTTGAAAATGTTCAAATGTTTTGTGATACGTAAACTAAGTGTAGCCTCAGAAAGGCCAAGGCCCCAGATATTGTCCGTCATAAGGACGTCGGCTTCTAGGCGAATGAGGTCTGCATCATCGTTTTGATCCCCAGATTGACGATTCCTCCAGCCTAGATTACCAAACATAAGTCTCTGGTCTGTCATTGCCAACCAAGGGATACTGGGATTGGTGAAAAACTTGAGATCAAGGATCGCCGTATCGTTGTAGGCGTCTCCTTTAGTTGATTGGTAACTGGGCTCTCCCAAGATATCGGCTGCAAATTTGTGTTGTAGCTAGTGAGAGCTTGAAATTGGGAAATCAGTTTACAGCAGAGCAGATTAGAGCCCCAGTAAGAGATGATGACATTTGCCAGATGAAGGTGAGCCGTGTCGTTGACTGCTGATGAAAGCTTCAATTGAAGTTATCAGCTGGAAAAGCAAAGCTTTGGGAAAAGAAAGTGCTGGCCTACCTTCAAATAGGAGACAGGTCGTGTTGAAGGGGGAATGAAGACATGAACGATGACATGAGCCCAAGAGCCTGGTCTTAATTCAGTCTCGTTGCTACTTGCATTCAGCGCAAATGTTAGGTTGCTTGAAAAGGAATCGGACGATTCTGCTGTGTTGCTGACAGTTAGAACTACCTGTAAGTTTGCTGTTTTATGCCATCCATTGCTTGATTTTACTAAGCTCAATTGATACTTGAAAAAAATTGTAAAAAAACCTAAAATTTCAAAGCGATCGGCGTGAATGACCTTTGGGGGTCTTCCACTTCTAGCGACTGAGGGCTGAAAAAGTACCTCGGGTTTTGCTATTTCTTGGATGCCTGCCACTATGCTGGCAGTCAGTTTCACCTCCGTTCCCTCAGCTTCCTCAGGCACTAGCCAGGCCCACTCCATGCTGATCTAACAGTGCTCAACTATTAGCCTCCTCTGAATTGGCGCTCTTTAGTCCACCTGGCTATCCTCAGGTCGTTTGCTGAGCGTTGCAACAGGCAGGGCATTGAGGTTGAAAAGGCCTCTGGAGTGGTTGAAATGAAAGGGGATGCTTTGCGGCTGGGTGCAAGGCAGATTTGCGCCCACATCCACAACCGCTCCATTGCAGAACCTGTATGATTCAATTTCATTTTGCACTTTTTCAATTATTGAAAATTATGTATAGGTGCATTACACATTAGGCAAGTGTTTTGAACTTTTCTAAGTTTTGGCTGAGCTTGGAAAAGTAAAAACGAAGAACTAGAAAAACTAGCCTGGAAGTGGAATCGAGAAAGACCACCTAAAACTGTTGTTTGTTGCAGCAGAACTGGTGATGCTCACTTGGAGACTGGGCGCGGTGTCTGGTTTCAGAGCAAGCTGATGATTGCAAACCCTTTTTCTTCTCAATCCCATCCCAACGGAATATGATGAAAGCACAATGAGTCGTGAGACATAGACGTAGCCGGGAGCCACAGAAACCCGAGCCTCTTCTTGCATTCCGAGATAAGACACCGTAGGCTTCTCAGCGTCATTAATCTAAATGAATTGTGGCCACAGATATTGTATTTTCAAGCCACTCTTACTTCAGTTCGGTTTACAGCAGAGTCAAAGATTGCCACTTGTTCGGCCGCTATAGTTTTGGAAGCTCCTAAAATGATCGATTGCTTAATTTAAGATTGGCTTGCAAGTTTGTCTCATGCAAAGCAATCGTTTTTTATCCAGCCGGAAAACTATTTCAGAAATTTCAAACCAAGATATTGCAGCTGAGCCTGAACGGAAGCCGAGGAAGCGGAAGGGAGATCGGCAGCCCTGAGCAGAAGTTGAAAATGCAGACTGTCTTCATCCACTGTTCCATTCCAATCGCTCATTCCCATTTCACCAGAGTTTGTCAGCAGTCCAAGGTCAAGACTGAAAGGACAGCAATCGGCAAAAATCCTACCTTGCTTAGCTTTCTGGAACCTGATTGCTTGCTGATCCACGCTGATGGCTGCCGCTGTATCATAACTGACGTTCTGGCAGTAGTTTTCGCCTACGAAAACCAGCTGAAAGCCTCAGATTAGTAGCAATTGCAATAATGCTATTTGAAAGGGCCTGGACTTGGAAATGACAGATGGAAAGATCGGCCTCAACGGCCAGTTGGAGTTGGAAGGTGGAGGATTGGCGTCTGGGCTGTCTGATGATGACGTTCAGAACAGCAGCCCCTCCCCCGGCCATGCTCAGCGAAGTGTCTGGCAGCAGCAGCAAGGAAGGGTCCTAGTTTTATGTTTTTTCTGTTTTTTTGTTTGAAATTTTTTTTTGTTTTTTTTTCAGTTTTTCGATTCTTAATGTTGTGCGGTGTTTGACCTGAGTTTTTTGCTGCTCTGGTGCAACGGTGCAGATTTATTAGAGATCTGGAAGAGAACCTCAGTCAATGCGCCTGCATCCAAGATTTCTGCTGCAGCAGTTGTGGATACCAAATGAGCAGTGCGGTCAGGACCATATTGGAGGCGAAAGGTTGCTTCCATGCTAGAAGACTGAAGCGGGTTGGCTATTACTTCTGCCTTCAATTGCATCTTCCAATGAGAAATTTTGTAAAAATATTGAAAATTCAAAAAATTTTCAAAAAATTATAAAGTGCTATCCTCAAAAGCCATTTCTGAAGCGTTGTGGTGGTAAAGAATGCAAGTTGGGCCAAAATTGAGCACGCCGGTGGTTTTTGAGCTTTAAAAGAATCATTAATTGTCAAACATAATGGATCATTTGCGAAACTAACCCAACAACTGATAGATCGAAGCTCGTTGATGGGTGCTCCCAGCGCTTTAGGCAAGGCATTCCTTCCCGGCTTTTAATGCGAACAATGCAGATAGCCAACGCGGGCGTTTCGTATTCAAATTCTAATGGCTACTTTGGATAATTAATTGAGCAATTTTGCAGCAATGATTAACAAAACCGATTTGTAGCGGCTGCGTATGTCGATCAAAAGGCAAAATTAAGCCCGCAAACGACACAAACAGGCTGAAAACAGCCACTGAAAAGGCACTGGTCCTCATTTCGATGCTGGGTTCTAGCTTCAATTAGACATTCCTTGCTGTATTTTTGTATTTTATAAAAAAGCCAACTGGCTGAATAATATCCTCCCGGTTCAGGACGATGTTCTCTGCCCTGCTCAACTGGTAGACAATGCTGCCATCTGCAGCAGGGAAGGAGAAGGAATAGCCTGCCCAATCACCGTCACCAACACCGCTCAAGCCATCCAGTAGCTGCAATTCTCTCAGGATAAATAGTGCCCGACATATTTCTTGCAACATGTGATTTAAAATTCCTCTCCAATATCTGAATTCATTCGTTCAGATCATTTTTATAGAAATTTTTCCATAAAACTTTCTTCAAACCTCAATGGTGACCAGAAGACTGAGAACATCCTCTGACGTGTTACCGGGCAGCAGTTGGACATTGGTCAGTCGCCCCAAGTCCAAACTCGCACTAATCGGAATCGGAGGCTGGCTCGTATCATAGCCGAAACTCACTTCCCCTCCCAGTCCATCCAACAGAAGCACATTCCGTCCCACGCTGTACACTCGAACTGAGCAAATGGCCCAGAGGCCAGCTCCCGTAGCTGCAAGATTGACAGGTGACATTCCTGTCCATGGCCAAATGATCCTTGGACAGTCGTCGACAGGGACAGAAGTTTCAAAGGTGTAGTTGGTGACGGTGCCCTGGATGACACGCAGCTGAGCCAAGGTGGAGACGGAGTCCCCAGCCCTCAGCTCCGGACAGCAAAGGCGGCGGGTCATAAGCAGCGGCAGGTTGATCGTTTGCTGCATCATAAAAGTTTGTCATAAAAATAAAAAAGAAAATAATCAAAACTAAATTTAACAAATAAAATTAACATAAACAGAAATTAATTATTTTATTTTTGTTTATAACTTTAGATTCATTCATTTAAAAGGCGTTGAATGAAGAAAGGCATATAATTGCCAAAATATCTGCTCTATGTACACTTTTATTATCAAAATCAAGGGAAAAGAATGATAGAATAAGCAAGTCCCTGAACAATGATAGAGAAAATTCCAAAAATCTGATAGAACCGGAAGAGCATAGTTCTGCTCCCTGACAGTGAAGTGAATTTTGTAGAAATTGGGAGTCCAAATGGGCTCTCCGTCCGAATAGAGCTGGAAGACAACGAAGTGCCCTTCTTCTGCAAAAACTCCGTTAGCTAAATCATGCAGAAACCCCAATAATATGTTTTTGATGTTTTTTCGTTATTTAATACCACTCGAATCGGGGCCCCCATACAGCAAGCTTGAGAGAAAAGAAAGAAAAGACTGAAGAAAGAAAAGAAAGAAAAGACAGAAGCAAGTTGTCTGTCCTAAGCTCTTGAGTGGGAGAGCCAAAGAGTACGCGGTGTGCTAGGAATGATGCGATCGTAGTTGACGCGCAGCTCATAGGCAAACCTCAGCGCCGATTCGGGGGCTACAACCAGGCCGTTGCAGCTTTTCCAGGCTTCAGCAGCTTTTGATGATGGAACCCTGATTGGCCAGCTGACCGAGGTGGAGGAGAAGCTTTCGATTGCCCCCAGATGGGAAGGCTTCCTTGATGAGTGGATAGCGATAGGCGGCCGCTGCTGGGATGCTGTGCCAGTGACTGTCCTCCGCCACCATCACCACCAACTGCTCCAGACTCACTTTGCCTTCCTGTCAATCGGCAGCACGGCGAAATGGTCAAAGAATTTGAAGCTGAATTCTTTGACAGTCCCAAATGATGCGGAGCAATGTTGAACTAGTCACAGATGTCCACAAAAACAAGTGCAAGCAGGGCAGTTCATATTTATAAGTTGACTCATTTCTGCCGAGTCATTTTTATCAACCTGCCAGTCTCAGTCCGCCCTTATATCTGAATTGTCGAGTAAGACAAAAACTGACATTGTGCAAAGAAATAAAAGGTAAATTTCCTATTTCATCTGCTGTTTTCGCAAAACAGCCCCTTTTAGAACAGCAAACCGCAGCGGCCATGTCTTCAAACTGTATCTCGACACTGAGGTTGGCCAGGACTTGATCGCAGTGGACGTTGAACCAGAAAACATAGGCTGCTGCTGAGTGAATCGGATCGAAATCTGAATGCTGGCTTGGCGGGATTGTACACTGCAATCATTCATCACGCTCGCTTTCAGCTAGAAGAGCGGTGAAAAGACATTGAAATAATTTGCGAACAAAATTGTATTCTGGCCTCCTAAGTCTGTTTCAAAATTTTCTAAATCATTTCAATGCATCGGTTTCTTCAAAGCAACAGTTGTTAACTTTTCTCGAAATTTCTCCTTTTGACCTTTTTTCTGTTTATCATCAAAATATAACTTCAACTGTTGACATGCTGACCAAGCTGCTTTCTGCTTGAAGATATAGTTGGTCGTTCTCCAGTTCTTCCATCAACTGATCGCCATCATATATTGCACTTTTCACGACCAATGGACCATCATATGTGTGCGTCAGCATGCAAACTAAACTTCCGTTCATCTTGGCCAAAAATGAAGGACAGCTTCTTTAACCGTGAAAAATGACCTTTAATACCCCAGCTGCTTTTTTGACCAAAGCTAGCCAATACTGCTCCGTATTGTTCTAAAATATAATTGCGTCATTCTTTCTCAAACCGGAGAAAATTAGCCAACATTTGGTCCGCCCAAAGGTCCACTGGCCTCATCTGGAATGAGGAGTTTTCTGGAAGCTTTCCCGAATCGACTGCTCCAAGCTTCTGGGTTTTCAAACTGCATCTCCGGCTCTGTGCAAAGTTCTGCCACCAATTCATTGCCTACAATTTGTGGTCCTGTAACGTGAATGAAGAATGAATTTGATAACGAACCCGAGGAATGCTCAACAGCAAGGGATAGCGTCAAATCGTCGATGATGTCTTGTGTGATGGTGAAGGTGGCCTTTTCATTAGAACTTTATGATAGTTGGACTGGCGATGACAGGGTTTACCTCAAAAGTTGTCTTGAAACCAGCTCGTACTGAACTTGACGCTGAGTTTTGCAGCAAAAGCTCCGAAAAAGACCCTAAAATTATCAATTAAAATTAAGAATTATTGAAATAATTTCTGACCCAATGGGCTTATAAAGAGAGCAAGCAAAAAAGCATGTTGTTTCGGTTTCATATTTGCTGGCAATGCTGTACAATTTCTTGAGAAACCTTTCAAGTACAGGCCAAGATCATAATTCAAGCGTTGCTAAGCTCCTAAAAGCTAACTGAGATCATTTGAGCAGTAGCTAAAAACTCGTGGTTTTTCAAGGTAAAAACTGCTGGTTTTATTAATTCGCTTGGAATCTATTTTATTAAGAGAAATGGTCTTCTTGCAGTGTTACGCCAGGGTAGTTTCGGAGTGTGTCGGTAAGTTTGTGGTGAATTCACTGCGGGCGTTCAACCGTTTGCCGATATGACCTTAATGTCTACTCAACCCTCATTCCTTTTCGAAACCAAATTAGCTGGAAATTGGTGGAAAGGTAATTGCCACAGTGAAGGAAATTGTTTAAGGTTAGATCACTAATTGGCCTCGAGTTTATGCCCCAGTTGAGATAAGTTTTTTAGATGCACTCAAACAGAGTTTTTTATTCCAATTTACAGGCCGACAAATCTAGATGGATGGTCAAATTGCACATTGAGCTCCTTTGTAAACATAAAGTTGGTTTTTTCAATGTCCACCCAACATAATAACAAGTGGAATTTTTCTTATGCCTAAGCATTTGCGATCTTGAAAAAGCAATATTAGCTTTTTATAGCGGCTTTGGTTTGTTTTGATTTCGCCAAGACCTAGGCGTTCAAGCATGCAAAAAAGTAGGTATCAGCTAGAACAGAGGCAAGAGGCGGAATCATGCACTTTACAGGCACCTTTTTTCTTCTATACTGGCCGGTCGAAAATTATGGTAAAACTTTGAGGTGATAAACAGAATGGATGCGGGCAATTTCCTGGGCACCTATCATGACCCCAACCATCCAAACGGCTACCGAAGCATCAAGTTTGACCAAGACCTTCTCATTGTGGTCGGCACTGATGAGGCTGAGGGTTACCCTTTCCTTGACTGCACATACGCTAACAGTGCTTAAAAATGTTAGCGTTTCAACATATTGATGGTAAAAGGTACTTTTTGACGGGACCTATCCATTTATCAGGTTTTCAGCAATCTGAAACTGACCGTTCAAGCATGTGTTGTGTGTTGAGATTAGCTAAACCAATATTTAAATAGCAATGTTTGAAAGGTAGGTAAAAATACCTTTCAATCAACTTATTTTGCAAAAGAAGAACCAGGCTATGCTGAAATTAAATCCCAGCATAAAGGGTAGAAAAAATGATTGATGGATTGCAGCAGGTGCTGAGTGGCGAACGAAGGTGACGCTGGTGACGCCGACGGAAATCCTGGTTGATTTCTCAGTGAAGGGCGGGCCGAAGGACCTCAAAGGCACCAGCGTCAACAGCAAGGACATCGCTTGGCCGGACGGCAATGTTTGGACACGAAAATGATCCTATCAACTCCTTTCAAGGAATTCTTTTATTCCTTTCCTGATTCCGTGACAGAAATTTCAAGGAATTCATTAGACGCCTACTTCCCACTCATACACTAGCATTTGCAGCTTTCTTAGAAGGCGAACCTAATAAAATAAAACAATTGGACGCATTACCTAACAAGTATATGGCGCAAAGCGCAATAGGTGACCGCGGAGCGCTTACACCTTCACATGTAGCAAAATCCATAAATTAAGGAAAATTTCTGCTGTGAGGGTGAACATTGCATCTCAAAAAGAAAAACCTGTGGTTTCTCAACCATTTTCAAAAGTAAGCATTTTCACCATTTTCAAAAGTAAAAAAACAAAAAAACTCAAGTGTTCTGTTCACTTATCAGCCGTTCAGCTGCTACTAATTATTGATGCTATTGTTATGCGTGAAAGTTTGTCACACAAGAGGGCAAGTCTGTGGTTTCTCAACCATTTTCAAAAGTAAGCACAGATTTGGAATCGTTATGTACGACTTGTGAACAAAAAAACTCAAGTGTTCTGTTCAATTATCAGCCGTTCAGCTGCTACTAATTCTTGATGCTATTGTCATGCGTGAAAGTTTGTCACTCAAGAGAGAAAGTCTGTGGTTTCTCAACCATTTTCAAAAATAAGCACAGATTTGGAATCGTTATATACGACTTGTGAACAAAAAAACTCAAGTTGTCTGTGCAATTCTCAAGATTACAGGTGCCACAGCACAAAAACTGTATATTGCAATGTTTAAACATTTCTACCCAAATAAGTAATGTTTCAAATGCTCGGAAACCGGGTCTACCCCTCCAGATCTTCCTAAAATTGCATTACCTTTCAGGAAAAAAAAAAGTTTGCCCCAATCCGTTGAGAATTCGCCCGGGGCCAGCATTTCCAGATATATATATACATATCACCCTCTGCGCAGCAGAGTAAACCCACAGCTACTGTGGTGTAACAGCAGGAACATAGCGAGATTCTCTTTCGTAAGTCACCGGAAGGGGCCCGGAAGAGCCGGGAAGGAGAGCGGAACAGGTTAGGGCATCTTGGGGAAAATAGACAGACTGAATCGCATCCCCCTTCCGCCCGCCTCCTCGACGTCAAGGAACCGGAAGAGGGGGCGGGGCAGTGCAGCCTTTCAAGGTTGGCCGGAAACTGGCTTCCGATACGCCACAGCGCTCCCGCGGGCCACAAGGAAGGTTGGGTTGGATCACGATGGGAAAGGGGGCTAGAGCAGGCAGAGGACGAGACCTCAGATTCTAGGCTACAAGCAGTAAACAATTTAGAGGGGCAGGATGGGAATCTTCAGCTGGCAGAGCAGGGCGGACTTCTGGAGGAGGGCGAAGAGGCTGGGCACGTAGACGCTAGCACTGAGGGTGAAGTGGCCGAGGCTGCAGGGCAGGAGCAGTTGGCCCAACAGAGGTTGCGATAGTAGACGGCGCCTGGAGCAGCAGGTAGGGCCTCTGGGGGGCTGCTGGTCATCGGCCAGACTGCAGCTGCTGGTCCGCTCCACGTAGTTCACCGACTCACACATGAGTGATGGGTTGAGAAGATGGAGAGCAGGTTGGCCTGTCGATCATCGGCAAAGACCAGGCTGCAGGTCCGGTCCACAGCCATGTAGCCCGCAGCTGGACAGGCCATGTTCCAGCTCCCGTTGCATTCCAAGAGGCGTTCCTCCAGGGAGATGTCACTGTAGACGGCGCCCACGCCAGTGGCCATCCGCTGCTCACTCCCCGCGGACTCCACGAACATCGCTGCCTGCCTTTCTGGACAGGCGCTGGCCGCCAGGCCCTCGTCCAGCTCCCAGATAAGGCAGAGGTTGTCAAAATAGTCTGCCCGTCCGCGCCTTCCATCCGAAGGCTCCATCAAGTCCTTGCGGGCAGGTCGTTTCCGCGAGTCAGAGTTGAGAATGCACTCCTCCTGGTCGTAGTAGAAGGTGGTTTTCCAGAGAATGCATCTCCTCCAGGATGAGCTGAGCATGGCCTGCGAGCACCTGCTTGGAGACCTTCTAGAAGGCCGGCAATTGCAGACACACATTCTCCGCTGCGAGGCAGACTTTCTCGTAGAGGCGTCTGGTGGAGGAGTTGCTTGGGGTGCCAAGACCGCGCGGCCGCGCCATCTCGTCCATCAGGAAGCAATCCTGCTGCTCCGAATCGTAGGCGAAGGCCTTGCAGGAGAAGGCTCCCCATGCTCCCCTCGATTGATGGTGCAGAAATGCTGGCAGGTGCGTTGGCTGACACCCAGAATGCTGAAGTCGTGTTCCTTGCTCGTGTCCGCCTCATGCGCCTCCACATACGGCGCCACGCTCCCTCGCCCACAATCAGCCTCTGCTCTCAACGTAGTCCACACGGAGGCTGCCCGTCTCCCGACTCATCCCGCTGGCCCCCGACGTGGCCTGAGGTGAAGTCCCGCTTGCTGCGCGCCTGGAGACACTCCAGAAGGCAGTCGGATAGCTGGCCAGCTTTCACCAGGACGTCTGTGGAGAAGGGCAGCATGGCGTTGGGCACTGCTCAAAGGTGTGGGAGGCGTTGAGCGGGGCGTAGAAGCCGTCGGGCACAGTGATGCAGATCTTTCAGTAAAGACCGCTCCGCCCCTCAGCTTGGGAAGGCTGGGAAAGATTCTGGTCGGACAGTCAGTCTATTTCTTCCTGACGCTGTCTAGAGCGGATGGCTCGATCAGCCAGGAAGGCCAGGTCTGGGAAGGCCGCGATGCCTGGGTTGGGCAAGAGGTTGAAGGGGAGTAGTTGAGGATGGTTGGGATGGTGGAGCAGGCGCAGGGGGGGGGCTGGCCTTGAGGAGATCTTGAAATCGGCGGTGACCTCGCCGCTGCACTCCATCCGCATCTGGATCAAGGCAGTAGAGCTGGAGCCACTGGAGGATGCCCGGATCACGCTCAACAGGGCTGTGGAGTGCTGTCCAGTATCCGCGAAACTCTAGCTTGCTCTGGCCAGACCAGAGACTGGAAGCACATGTGGATGGAGAATGCGGAGGTCGTCAGCGTCCAGGGGGCCCTTGAGTCCGCCTGGGCCATCCATGCCCACGCCCTTGCCGTCCTGGCCGGAGTTCCCGTTGAGGCAGGGCTGCGGTGTGTTGGCAGAGGGCGGCCCTGGACCGTCCACCCGGACCAGGGCAACAAGCCAGTTCTTTTGGGGACGCGTTACTGTCCAGCAGCTTGTTGTCTAAAGGGGGCAAGGTAGGTAGGGCTCCAGTCCGCCGTTCTTATTGGCCTTTACTCTGTGTTCTGTAGACAGAGACTTGGCTTTCCGACGTGGTCAGTGGAGAGGGAGCGTGGGGCCACTGGAGAGGTAGCCGAAATTCCCTTGATAACTGCTCCAGCTGTTGTCCTCGATTGGTGGCCAGGAGCCAGGCAACGATGGCAGGTAGGCCAAAGACCAGGGAGACGGGGCTGAGCCTGGCCAGCAGGTTCCCACAGAGCATTGCTATCACCCAGTTCCCATCGTTGTTCGTAGATGACGGGTTTCACCCATGTAGAAGAGGAGGTAGCATCTGTGGCCTTGGGCGATGGTGAAGATCGCGGTGGACAGGATGCTGAGGTTGGTGTTGCAGCAGGGGAAGGCGGTGATGTGGTTGCCGTCCATGCTCACCCGGTCCTCCTTGGAGTCCGGCAGGAGCTCTGTGCAACCGGCCACGAAGCGGACGCGGTAGAGGCACCCCTGGTGGGAGTCCGCCTCGCAGTCGTACTAGACCAAGTAGACGACGGCCGCCTCCTGGTTCAGGACAGAAGCGAGGAGCTTGGCCAGACCGTCGGAGATGCAGATGCTCGGCTGAGCTGCCACCAGATTGAGGCTCAGTCCTTTGCTCAGCAGTGCCAGCAGTAGGGCTCCACAGAGAGTCGCCACTGGCGGGGCTGAGCAAGTAGAAGCAGAGACTTGGCCAGCTTTACTTCACTAGTAGAAGTGGAGACTTGACCAGCTTCACCTCACTGGTAGAAGTGGAGGCTTGGCCAGTTGGCCAGCTGGCGTTATTCGCAGGGTGCGCTCAGAGCCGTCTCTTTCAAGTCTTCATGAGGGCGAAAGAGTGCAGAACGGAGCCGTAGGACCAGCTGTCTGAGACTGGAGGCGGGTGGGAGGAGATAGAGGTCGCAGCGGACGCTGTCCACAATGGCAAACCTTCCGCAGGCCTCGGCGTACCGATTGTAGCTGATCCCATTCACCGAGCCGTTGTGCATGCAGTGCTGGAAAGGGTTCCTTGGAAGGTGTTGCGTTTGAAGTTGATGGCGATCAGGAGGTAGTCCTCCTGGCAGATGGAGCGCAGGTTGGAGGGGTCGGCGTTCGGGAAGTTACAGACGCTGCAGTGGACGGGGTCCAGGAGGCTGCACTGGCCGATGCCGTTGATGACCAGGAAGATGTTACAACCCATGTGGAATCAGTTGGATGGTTTGATTGGAGAGGGCGAAAGGCAACGGTCGATTCTCGATCAGTCTGGTCTTGTCTCCAGCGGTGCTCTCATGTTTACAGGATCCATGGAGATTCGGTAAACAGAGATGGTTGGTGCAGTAAGGGAATCCAAAAAGGGTTCCGTAAATTGGTGTTGGCTGATGCAGAGATGGCTGTAGCCAAACTGGAGCATCAAGGCTCCCTGGCTTCACTGCCGCTCGCAGTAAGGAGCAGAGGAGTGTTCAGGGGCAGAGCCGCGTTTCCCATGCAGACTCCAGCTCCCCGGTGGTAATGCAGAGGCCAGAGCCCAGTCACTTGTTGCCCATCCAGGTGAAGGCAGCTGTCAGCCACAACCAGGTTCATGAAGGAGTCCTTCAGTTTCAGTGTGCTTTCAGCTGCTGCAGTTGGGTTCCATGCCCAGGTTTGAGGCGTAGAATGGAGGGTGTCTGGGCGCTAAGTCGGCAGACAAGTTGAAGGTTTTGTCCTTGAAGCAGACACTGACGGCCATGGATTCATTGGTGTCCATGCAGAAGCGGCTCAGGAAACCGTCCAGTTTCTCCTTGGCCAGTGGGGTTATTTTGCCAGGAGAGGATGGCGTCCAGAAAGCCATGCTTGATGAGGCCGTAGGCCTTCATAGAGAGGCAGAGAAGGCAGGTGAAGATTTGCAATATCGGCTACGATAGAGCAAAGCTTTCTGGCAATAGTGCCAAAGCGGCAGAGGTTGAAGATGGTGCTAATTAGGGATGCACGCTGCTTGGAGCTGAAAGCGATGCAGCTGTATCAGTTTTGGTCAGGCGCTGGCTAAGAGGCTGGGCTATCTGGAGTGGAGAGTGATCGGGAAGTTGTAGAGGCAGCAGTGGATGGGTCTAGGAAGCCACGCTTGTCGAAGGCCTCCACAAACTGATGATAGCCGATGCCGTCCAGAGAGTTGCCGTGACCGCGGTACTTGGTGTCTCAGAAGTTGCGCCATTTTGTAGCTGGCATTGACGTTGGAGTGTACAAGATGGACTGGAGGCTGTTGCGTCTGCAGTTGCAGATGATCCCGGTGCTGCACTTCTGGCCCAAGTGGAGCAGGCTGGAGCTGTTGGTGATTGGCAAGGTTCGATTCTGGGTATCTTATCCGTCGGGTACCCTCTTCCTCCCGGCCGGGCCTTGGCTGCGTTTCATGGTAGTAGGAGGCGCAGAGACAGTGCCCGAACCAAGGGTTTCTGCTCATCTTTCCACCCTGTTTCTGCTGGTTTCTTGTGTCCATGCCAGTTATTCCCATCATAACTGGGTGGAGTGGCAGGGCCCCATGGTGATGATGGCCAGAAGTGCAGATGGCTAGCCAAGCAGTGCAGATGGCTGGGTGGCGACGGCAGGCCAGGCAGCGCAGGTGGCCCGGCAGCGATAGCAAGCCAGGTAGCACCAATGGCCTGGCGGCAATGGTGGGCCAGGGAGCGCAGATGGCCAGGTGGCGACGGCGGGCCAGGCAGCGCAGATGGCCAGGCAGCGATGGTGGCCAGGCAGCGCAGATGGCCAGGCAGCGATGGTGGGCCAGGGAGCACCGATGTCTAGGCGGCAATAGTGGGCCAGGGCGCGTAGATGTCCAGGCAGCGAGGGCAGGCCAGGTAGCGCCAATGGCCTGGAATGATGGCGGCCAGGGAGCGCAGATGGCCGGGTGGCAATGGTGGGCCAGGCAGCGCAGATGATCAGACAGCGATGGCGACCAGGCAGCGCAGATGGCCAGACAGCAATGGCAGGCCAGGTAGTGCCGATGGCCAGGCAGCGATGGCAGCCAGGCAGCCCAGATGGCCAGGCAGTGATGGTGGGCCAGGTAGCGCCGATGGCCTGGCGGCGATGGTAGGCCAGGGAGTGCAGCTGTCTG
>JASANA010006648.1:0-14283 GCA_030248095.1 Ptycholaimellus sp. GST1_10
GCGAAAAAAATTTCTAAATGATGAAAATACAGGATAAACCTCTAAACAACATCAAAAATGACCATTTTTGCCAGTTTTTGGGCCCTCCGCGTCCTTCCGCGCAGATTTGAATCCCCAATGTATTTTTTTCAGGTGGCTTTTCAATAAATACAAGTTGTATTAAGCGGAGTAATGCGGAGCAGCTAGCGTTTTAGAGTTATGAATTTTTAATCAGCCCACCCTATGCTACAACACAGGAAATTTGGGATTTTTTTCCTCAAAAATTTTGGTTAAAAGTGAAAAAACTAAATATGCTTGCAAGCTTACTTAGATGACCCCTAACTTGGAAAAAAATTTCATCAAAATTCAAGGGGGTGTCTAGAAGGTCGTTTGTCCTTTAAGTCGGCTCCATTCAGCCCACCTCATTCAGTAAAAGAAGAAACCCTGGCATCCATCGGCAGAATTTCCGAAATGATTGAGCGCGCTCTGGTCGCTCTTCAACCCGCCATGCCCGCCTTACACTCGCACTGCAGAGAAGGAAAGAGGTGATCAGTTTATTGCATTTTGCAATTGGATCAGTCCCAAGTGAACTGAAGCCCATCATGGAATGTTTGTTCGTAGGTCAGCACTCTTGTTATTATCCAGCGATAATGCCAAAGAGGCCTATCCAGCAAGCTGGAGGAGAACGACAGCATTCATTCCAGTGATTTAGTGCTAGTCCATGGGTTTCGCCATTTAATTATAGACCCGTCCCAGGCTGGCTCATCAGTATAAGCCTTCTTGTAGGTGGCGAGTGAAGTGGTTTCCCTTCTTCTCTTGCCATTGCACACATTATGGAATAGACCATTCTAGGATAGTATGCTGAAGGAGAGCTGTTTGCAGCGGAAGCACGACTTGCCGACGACGTAAAATAGGATTCTGACCCACCCAATCTCGACACCCATGACCACCAGGGCCCCCCAATGCGCCCTTGCAGCAGCTGAGTTGCCTGGAGGCTTGTGGAGGATCCAGGAGCTCAGCACTGGCCGGAGTTCTCTTTGATTGTCTTCAACCAGTGCGCCTTAGGAAACTGTGGAATGCCATCCCCTGGGCTCTGGCATCAGTCATCCAAAGGAGGCCCAGCGAAGTGAAGCAGAAGCCCGAGCAGCAGCCGAAGCCATTTTCCCCCATCTACACCCAGCAACCCTCCAAGCCCTCATCTTCTGGCCTGCCCCGACTTGATTCTGCCCCTCCCCCTCTTTGTATTGTTTGTTTGTTTTTATCCAACATCCAACAAAGTTGGGAGTAGAAAGTAGGTAATCACATCCGACTAGAACGAAGAACAAAAAGCGCAAGGTATTTTGTTGTTGTTTTTATCCATCCAAAATGAATTGGGGAAAGTCAGTAGGGTATACTGAAAAACTGCGTACTGAAAAACGAAGAACATGGTAAAAGTGAAAGAACTAGGGGGCGGAGGCGTCCGAAGGGCATGCACAGCTGCTTCAAAGGCCCCCAGGGGGCTGAGGATTGCCCGCTCCGAAAGACGATTCCACTCGCCAGCTACCCGCTGAGGCCAGCTCAGCGAGATCAGCCTCGGGGCCCTTGCATCTTTGAAGAGGCGGCAATTATGAGAGAGAGGTCTGCTGTTTACTTTCCGTTGAACTAGGCCAGGGCACTGCTGCTTACCATGATAGACGTTATAGAGGAAGAGCATGTCAGCTATGAAGCGTCTTTCCTCAAGACAAGGTATTCTCGGCTGTTGCCAAGATGCGCGGCCTTTGTTCCAGATAATAAGCTAAGCAATTCCTTTTAACTGCTTTAAGATACTGCCGCAGCAAACGTATCTCCCAAATCTAAGCTGAGTTTATTGAAAAACCATTAATTTATGGATGTTCGAATTTTTGAAACATCAATATTTTAGGTTTTTGACTATAAATCAAGAAATAATAAATGTGTCGAAAAATTCCATTATCAACTTCAATATATCACCATTAGAGATGTACATGCCAAAATTCAACTGATTTCATTGAAAAACCATCGATTTATGGATGTACAAATTTTTGAAACATCAAGAATTTAGGTTTTTGGCCATAAACTGAGAAATAACAAATATTTCGGAAATTCCTTTTGCCAGCTTCAAGATAGCACCTCGACGGACGTACCTGCCAAAAATCAGCCAATTTCGTTGAAAAACCAGTGATTTATGAATTTTCGTACTTTGAAACATCAAAAAATTGAGTTTTGGGCAAAAATCGAAAAACTACGTCAAGCCCAAAAAATGACCTGGAGATATCACCCAGGCGGACTTTCATGCAAAAAATCAGCCAATTTCGTTGAAAAACCAGTGATTTATGAATTTTCGTACTTTGAAACATCAAAAAATTGAGTTTTGGGCGAAAATCAAAAAATTACGTCAAGCCCAAAAAATGGCCTGGAGATACCACCCAGGCGGACCTTCATGCAAAAAATCAGCCAATTTGGTTTAAAAACCGCAGAGGCCGGGCCCCGGAATGACATATATATATATATACTAGTAATATGGGTCAGTGGCCGCGCTTCGCGCGGCCACACTTTTCAATCCTTCACAGCATCTGGAATCTTCAGTTTCATTTTATTTCTTTTTTTAAATCAAATGATTGGTGTCTGTGAATCACAGGCCTCAAGAATCATTGCTTAAAAGAATTTAATTCTACATCTCCACAAAGATCAGCATTTTAAGTTCCAACAGTTATAAAACCCCACTGATCGAAAAGGCAAATTCAGTTATTAGAAGAAACAGAATTGAATCAGAAGGCACTGATCGAAATGCTTTGACTTTAAGCATCGCATACAGTCAAAGTAACCTTGCATTGAAAATCTGCATATCCCGACTAATGAATACCTTGACACATCATCTCACTAAGGTCTAACACAGAATTGTTTTGCCTTGAATTGAAAAAAAAGTCCGACAAGAAAAGTCAAAAATAGAATGAGTTAGAGCAAAGTAAAGTTAAAAAAGACCTAAAAATGGCAAAAATCGAAACGTTTTCAATCACAATTTTTTTCAATAGAAAAATGGCGAGGACTTCCCTACATATTTTGGGGAACTTACTGAGATCTATCCAAAATGCTATCATATGCCTGGATACACTTTGAAACCATTCTGCACCGAGCATTTTATCACCCGTATTATATAAGATATACTAGTAATATAGGTCAGTCGCCGTGCTTCGCGCGGCCACATTTAGTTTAGACCAGTTCTAAACGTACCTTAAATATGCTCACTTTTCAAAAAAGGATTTCTAAACGTATAAATACAATGACAATAAATCAGCGTATTGGGAATGCATAGGAAGCAATTTAAAACATCTTCATCGCCTTTAAGGTCACAGTGGAATGTGAAATACTCAAAAACTTCTATCAATGCAAGAGTCAATTTGAGGTCAATGCAAATAACATTGCCTGCTAATGCCTGCATCATGCTTACCTTGCGTTTTCTTTGTCTTGAAGAATCACTTGAATCATTCCAAAAACATGGGGCTCCTGGGTAGGCCGGAAATCGAAAAATTGGCATCAGTCAACCCAATTTTTTTCAAATATTTTACTGAAATCTTTTAAAACTAATTGATGGATTTTAAGCAGAACTGCTGTAGCTTTAATTTAAAAAAAAGTCCGACAGAAAATGTTGAAAATTGGAGGAGCTATGAAGTTCCAAAGTCAAAAATTGCCCAAAAATCGCAAAAATGCCAACGTTTTCAATTGTTTCATATTTTCAACGATTTCCGTGCATGGATCCCCCCAAATAATTTTGAATAACTCATCAAGACTGATTCATAGAGCTATCATATTTCAGTTTTAGTAAAGAATTCAGGGAGCGCCGAGACCCCTCCCAAAATGGCATCACCCGTATTATATAAGACTAGGTTGGCTTCGCCGTCGCATACGGCGACTATATGGAACCACGTACAGTATTTATCTAAGCCAGGCTTTTTAATTTATGTGGATAATTTGGGGGGGGGGGGAGAAAAAGAGGGGTTTCACACAATTTTTTGGATGGAAATTGTCTGTATTGAAAATCACTTAGGTGATTTGTTTTTTGTTTTGAATGGCTTGACAGGTATCATTTGAATTCGGGAAGCAGAGGAGGGGGACAATGGTTTTGGGAGGGCAAACTGTGGGGGGGTGGGGGTTAATAAATTGCTGGGGGCAACGGTTTGGGGTAGGCAATTGGCAAACAGGCTGGAGAAATGTCTGAACATCGTTGGGGAGGGCAATTGGCTGGGCTGGGGAGGCTGTGGTAGGCAATCAATTTGGGGGGGGCAATCAATTGACGGGAGTGAACATCTGTGGGAGAGTGGAAATGGCTGGAGGGGGGGGGGAGTGGGGGTGCAAATGAATGGTGCACCACGATGACCAACATGACAGGCTCTTAATTGATCTTTGAATCAGCAAAGAGTTTTGAGGTTTGTTTTGTGTATGACGGTAAAGGTCTTGAGGTTCGAATGGGGTTGGAGTGAAGCATGAAGAAAATTATTGGGGTATTGGATAAGATCATGAAGACAAATGATTTGCGGTTTGTATAATTGTATAAATAGTACCATCGGCAAGCCGAAAGTAAGCTCTTTTCTCCCACAATAGCAGTTGACCTGAGTGTAAAGCCAAAGAAATTTCCCTACTACTAGTGGAATCTGCTTCTGGGGCATTTGCATTTTGTTTTCGCGCGCAGTTCAATAGCTCTTTTCATGCGCGCTCAAACAAAATACAAGTGACACAGCAGATTCCACTAGTAGTAGGGAAATTTCTTTGGCTTTACACTCGGGTCAACTGCTATTGTGGGAGAAAAGAGCTTACTTTCGGCTTGCCGATGGTACTATTTATTTCCTCAACTTTAAACATGCAAAAATAAAATTGTCTCAATTCATGTTGTTTATTTTTATATTTTTGGTTATATATTTAGTTCAAATTATATTAGATAAATAAATAAATAATAAACAACAAATTTTTTATTTAAAAAATATAACAAAAACATAAACAAAAAAATCGAAAATGAAAAACACCATGCATCTTTATTGGCAAACTAATTAATTATTGGGAAATATTATTGGTTTTACACTCGGGGCAATTGATTGTTGGGAGAAAAAAGCTTTACTTCTACTCAACTTTAAATATACTAAAATGAAAATAATTCCTTGAGGAGGATTCGAACCTGCCAGATTCATCCCACAGTCTAATCGCTTACACCACTACACTACTGGGGCATATGGCTCATTACTTTAAATGAAAAGTTATGAATAAACAAATACCTGAGGCCCAAGGACCCGGTGGGAGGGGATGGGGGAATAAATGAATACCTACTCTCGTTCATTAGCAGATGCGAAGCAGCAGGGCAGCAGCAGCAGCAGCAGGGCAGCAGAAGGAGTTCGGACGGCAACTTTATCTTTCATTTTCTCCTTAACATGCGGAGATTTTGGGCCTTTTCTCGCGAGTCTGGACTAATTCGTTCATGCTCTTTCCAATGCAAAAAGAATTAAATCGATTGGATTTGCCTGTGGCGAGCCAGAGCCTTATCAAAATTAAGATCTAGCATTAACCCTGAAAACATACACCTGGGTCGAAAAGAGGGCCTGGGCGCTGACGGTTGCTGCACTCCCTCGCGCCAGGCCAATAATGCATGACGGCGAGAGATTGGTGAGGAATAGAGTGCATGGTTAGGTACTGGTTAGGGAATTAATTTGGGACATGGAGGCAAGTGTTTAGTGTGGAATTGAATGAATTGGAATGGATGAATTGTATGAAGCACATAGCAATGGTTTGGAGGTTACATTTGGAATATGGCAATAAGGGTTTGGATGTATTAATAATAAAAGTTTGGGCTGCATGGGTCCCGCTACATGGGTGCTCAGCTTTTTTCATGCATTAGCCTCTTTTTTGGTCTTCCGACTCTTTTAGGAACTCCCACCCAGTGGCCAAATTACAGCCACACCAAATGAATGCAGAAGCAAACACCTGGCGGTCCTCAAGGGACATCAAAAATTAGGCACCCAACCCAAGTAAGGTTAGGTTGCCCAGGCCCAGGTAATGCATAGACTGGTTTCTTTAACTGCACCAAAATGTTTGTGTAATGCCTGAAATTTATCCAGATTGGGTAGAGTCCCAAAACTGCGCAGTTGCAAAACATTGATAAAAGTCACATTTTCGATGTTTTAAGCACAATCCCGTGCTCGGATCAAGCTGCGCATCGCTCCATCGTGTTCCTGGCCCCCAATTTACCCAAAAACACTTCTACCTCCTCACCAGAAGCTTCCCCCATGGCGCGCCCCGTGTTTACTCACAAGACAGGCTCTGTCATTATATATGGTGAGGTGATATATGCGGAAAGATGGACACAAAAATGAGGTAACTGGTTAAGCTGGCCTTGGCCGCCCACCGCTTCGGGCAGGGCGCCAGAGCTCCTCCGGCCTCCGGGCACGGGTGCTATGGCCCCTATGCTTCACCTAGCATGCTTCGCATGCTAGGCTACGCTCCAGGGCCTCCGCACCCATGCCCTCCGGCCTCCGGAGCTCTGACTGCCCTGCCCTCCGCGGCAGGCAGCCTTCGGCCGCGCAAAAATCAGCCCTCAGAGTAGGGTCGAAATGTAGGGAGCTGTCACATTTTGGGCCACGCCATGTTGTGCCTATCGATTTTTTCAAATTTTAATGACTAAAAACTTCAGTTCTAACCATTTACAGCTATGATTGAATCGACAAAATCTGACGGGATAGCCTGATTTTTTTATGATTTTTTTTGTCTCAAATTTTTCTTCCCCCCCCCCTTATTGGTTCCGTATGAGCGCCTTCCCTTGCTCGGCAGGGAGGCGGTCTGTACCTCTTCTTCTGTGTGCATTCAGAGTCGTCATAAGTAAACTGGAGTAGCAAGTGGAGCCTTAAAATTAGGAAATTCTCCTGTTTGGCCTGAAAGAGGGCCGAAAGGGGGAGGAAGTGGTCGGGGCTGGAGGAGGAGTGGCTCTCCGCCCTCGTCTCGACGGCCAGCGTCTCCGGACGACGCCTCTAGGCCTTCCTCTCCATTGCATCATTTTCCAATGGCACCAGTTTCAACAGTCCTGCCGGCCAACTCCAAGGCCAAGTGCGGGAAGCGGTGCTGGGGTGGGGTGGATGGGAAGCACTCCAAGCTCCGCATCACCTGCGGCAACTGCAACGCCCACTTCTGCCTCGCCTACCTGGACTCCATCTTCGACCCGCCCGGCTCAGCGATGCCGGGGCTCTGGGACAAGCTCAGCCAGCTGACTAGCAGCGGCTCCAAGGCCTCCAACTTCTGGGTCCAGTGCCCGGGGTGCAAGGACACGGCAGGGGCGGGGGCGGCACCGCGCTCGATGGTCAAACAGATGCTGGACGAGGAGGTCGTGGACCCGGACGGGGAGCCCATCGTCTACACCTACCTGGAGCAAGAGGACAAGGCCCCTGCCGGGACAGCAGCGGGGGACCCAGGGTTGGCGGAGATTGTGCGGCTAATGCAACAGCAGATGCAGATGATGCGGGAAGAGAGCCGGGAGGCCAGGGAGGAGGCTTGGCGGCACGAGGAGCGCTTGGAAGCTCAGCTCCTGGCGGCCCAGCAGGGCAACGGGGGCCGGGGCGGGGGTGCAGACCAGCCAGTGCCAGGCAAGACGCCGACGGCGCTGCCAAAGCTAACGCACGACTTCCCGGTCTTCGACGGGTCCGACATCGGTGCCTACGCCCACTTCCGAAGCTGGGCCAAGCACAGGCTGGAGGACAACCGCGAGCTGAAAGAGGCGGACAAGTTCGCCTGGCTCCGGAACAACCTGGACGGCCGCGCCAAGGCCAAGATAGAGCCTCTCGACCAGCACGCCGCCGACTCCTTCAAGGAGGCTCTTCGCATTCTTGATGAGAATTATGACAGGGCGGAGCAGGTGAAGACAGCGCTGTTCCAAGAGCTGGCGGTGCTGCCGGTCGTGGGGGAGGGGGACCTGGATGGTCTCAAGGAGTTCAGCGACTCCTACCGCCTCCTCATGGCCCGCCTCAGCAGCCTGGGCGTCGAGGAGACCGCCCTGGACACCCACACCTGCACTCTGCTCACCAAGCTTCCGCCGGCCTTCTCACGCAACATCCAGCAGCAACGACTGCGAGCGGGGCAGACGGCCGTGCCAGGGTACAAGGACTTTGAGAAGCTGCTCAGCGCCAAGCTCAAGCTCCTCTGTGGGACCACCGACGGCGCTTTGGAACGGTCCTTCACCACCACCCTCTTTTCATCCTCAAGGCCTTCACAGGCAAAGCCTCCGAGGGGCCAGGGTCGGGGCCAGGCGGGACAGCCACGGGGCCAGGCGGGACAGCCACGGGGCCAGACGGGCGGCACCGCGGAGGCAGGCCAGTCGGGGAAGGGGAAGAAGAAAGTCCGCTGGGCGGGCGGCCAGGCGAGCTGTCCGTTCTGCGATGGGGCCCACTGGGGCCAGAACTGCTCAACATTTGGGACTCCAGGTCTGCGGCGGGCGAACGCGAGGAAACGGGGCCTGTGCTACCTGTGCCTGGGCAACCACCCGGGCGGGGCCAAGGGCTGTACATCGGCGCACAGGGGCTGCCGGGTGGCGGGCTGTGGAGGCGACCACCACACGGCCCTGCACAAGCCGGCCAGCGGGGGCAAGGCCTTGCTCAACTGCGCCCTGACCTCTTTCGATCATACCAACCTCAACACAACCTGCAAACCAGGTGGGGTGATGGCGGTCCTGGTGAGCTTCCGGGGACAGCTGGCAGCGCCGGCAAAGACCAAGGGGGCGATGGTGCTGGTGCTACTGGACTCTGGGGCCTCCTTCAGCTGGGTCCGCGAGGACGTGGCAGTGGGGCTGGGCCTACGGGGCCTTCCTCCCGAGAGCATCACAGTCGCCTACGGTGGGACCAACAGCAAGCGCTCCATCACCACACGTCTGGTCTGGGTGGAGGCTGTGGGACGAGATGGCTCTCGTTTGCAGTTCAAGGCGTACCAGGCGGCGGTGCTCTGTCCAGACCTACTCCTCGGAGGGTTCAAGATCCAGCCGAGCATCCTGCAGAGGGCGGGAGAGGCGGAGTACGGGCTGGCCAACAAGCCACCAGAGAAGGTCGTCTCTGTCACCATCGGCGCCATCCTCGGGCTCAACGCCTACGAGGCTGTGCTGGGGCCCAGCTGCGAGAGCATTAGCCTCACGCCTACACTCAGCGCCTACCACACTGCGTTCGGGACGATCCTGCGGGGGTCAGTGGCGCCGGACCAGCTGACGATCACGGACAGGGCCTACGGGGAGGTCTCCAGCTTCCAGACGGCCTTCGGCATCTTCAGCCAGCCCGTCTCTCTGACAGAGCTTCTCGACCATCAGACCGCCTTGGACACCATCGGCTTTGAACGGGATGCCAACAAGGCGACGCCTACGGGGGAGGAGAAGACAGCGGAGCTACAGGCGAGGATCTTCAGGGACTCCTCTGGGGCTTTCTACATTCCATTGCCCCTGAAAGAGAATGCTCAGGCTCTGGCCATCAACTTTGCACAGGCACTGGGGCAGGCACGGGGGACTGACCGGCAGCTGGAGGGTGAGGAATGGCGGCGTTACTACGCGGAGTTCGAGGACCAGGCCCGGGAGGGCGTCATCGAGCGGGCCATGGGGCCACCGCCGGCGGGCCAGCTACTACATCACCTTCCACACTTCCCGGCCGAGGGTCCCAAGACAAGGCTGGTCGTCAATGCTTCGTCTACCTGCGGGAGCCCACCACGCTGCCTGAACAGCTTCATCAATCCAGGTCCCAGTCTTCTGACGGATCTGCTGCAGGTCCAGCTCTACCTATGGGGGTCGCACTTCGCGTTGGCGGCGGACGTGTGACGGGCGTTCTACAGCATGCGGGTGTGGCCGGAGTTCAAGTCCACCCTCCGCATCATCCTTCCCACCGACAGCTCCAAGCCCATTGGCGAGGACAACTGGAGCGTCTGGCAGTACACCAGGGTGATAATGGAATGGTCAGCGAGTCCGTAGCTACTGCAAGCGTGTCTCCGTCTACTCTGCGACGAGGCGCGGGTGGCGGGCGACTGCTGCAGGCTGACGGAGGAGGAGGTGGCGGGCATCCCGTCCCACACCTACGCAGACAACCTGATCTACGGCTTCAGCCAGGAGGAGGAGGGAGGACGACTGGCATTCGGCCTCCGGGGTCTCTTCGCCTCCGCCCAGTTCAACTTGCGGTCTTTCGGGTCCAATGCGGCAACGGTGACGGCCGAGCTACCGGAGGATGCCAAGGCGGCGCCCAGGAGCTTCAAGAACCTCGGCATCGTCTGGGAGACGGACAAGGACACCATCAGCATCCCCAAGGTCAAGTTCCAGGACATCCCCACCAAGGGGCTGTCTGTCCGTCAGCTGGCCAGTGCTGTGGCGAGGATGTACGACCTTCTCGGTTTCTTTACGCCTCTCACGCTGGCTGGACGCCTACTGATGCAGTGGGTGCACAAGGTGTGCAAGGGCTGGGACGAGGAGGTGCCTGAGGACTGCGCCAAGGACTGGAGTGTCCTGAGGGAGGACATGGAGGGGACAGCCCGCATCAGCTTTCCGCGCTGGGTGTTGGGCTCCGAGGAGCCGCCTGTGCTCATCATCACCACCGACGCCTCCATCACCTCCTACGGCTACGCGATCTACGCCTGCCAACCCTCATCCTCACCTCCTACATCGCGGCTGGTGCTGGCAAAGTCGCGTCTGCTGCCATTGCCAAACAAGGGCGTGATCATCATGGTGCCAAGGTTGGAGCTGTGGGCGGCGGAGTATGGCAGATGGGCGGCCAAGTTTGTCATCAGCCACCTGGGCCCCTTTTGCAAGGTGGTCCACTTCATCGACAACGCCGCCGTCCTGTGCTGGCTCAGAGCCGGGGAGGCTCCAAGAGCCTACGAGACAAGACGGGTGGAGGCAGTCCGCGGGCTGGGACACACACGGGACTTCTGCTACATCAAAAGTGAGCTCAACCCATCAGACTGGGCGATGAAGCCTCGGAGTCTGAAGGAGCTTCAGGGAGCAGGGCTGTTCCACGCCGGAGCCACCTTCTTCCTGGAAGAGGAAGAGGCCTGGCCAGACTGGGCAGCACCGAACGCTCCGGCGGGCCCTGGGGCAGCCGGGGAAGCCGCTGGGAAGGGGGTCGACTTGCCTCCAGGCTTGCCTGTTGACTCCCCCCGGACCAGCTCTACGCAGAACCGGCCCCTCCAGGGACCTGCGGTGTCGGAGTGCAGCGGGGGTCTGGGTGAGAGGCCGGCGGCCAGCTGCCAGGGGGTCGACTCGCCTCCAGGCTTGCCTGTTGACTCCCCCCTGCCAGTCTCTACGCTGCTGGCTGATCATCGCGGCCTTCCCACTCCCTCACCGGGGGTAGCCAGCATCCCCTCTGCTGTGGCCGCCTGTCAGGGAGTCGACTCTCCTCCGGGCTTGCCTGTTGACTCCTCCCTGACAGGGTCTTCGCCGGGCAGGGCAGACCTGAGCTTTCCAGGGCAGGCGGTGGGTGCGCCGGGGGAGGCAGTCTCCTTGTCTGGGATCGTCCAGGGCCCTCGCGGGCCTTCCCAGCAAGAGTCTACGCTCCTGCCCCTGGCCTCTCCAACCTCTGCCACTGGGCCCTCTTCAAGCATCATGGGCATGCTCTCCATCCTCGACTGCCACAAGTTCAGCTCACTGGACCACCTCCTGGGCACCGGGGTGCAAGTGCAACGGGCACTGCGGCAGATGAAAGGGAGAGAGCAGCCTGAAGGAGCAGCGCGGGAAGTGGAGAAGCAGGAGCTACTTGGACAGCTGTGCATGGAGCAGCAGACGGAGGCGTTCGGGGAGCTGAAGGAGTACCTGAGGACGACGAGCGGGAAGCAGGAGGACTTGGGCCTGGGCATGGAGGCCTGGAAGGTGGCCAAGAACAAGGCCAAGCAGGTCGGCGCCTGGGTGGACACGGAGGGCTACGTTCGGGTGGCCTCGCGCTTTGCCAGAGGGGACGTGGAAGTCCAGCCGCCTCTACTCCTCTGCCACAAGCATCCTCTCACCCCACTCATCCTCCTACACTTTCACCAGCGACACGCACATGCATCGGCGGCGGCAACGCTGGGGTTTTTCCGGTGCAAGTACTGGGCGGCAACGAGCACGAGGCTGATGCGACGGGCGCTGAAGTCCTGCCAGCCATGCCGCCTGCATCATGGGCAGCCAGCTCAGCGACCGGTCCACGGCTTACTCCCTCCAGAGCGCCTGGACTTCTCAAAGGGCCCCTTCAGTTCCCTGCTACTGGATCAGGCCAGGCCTTTCAGGGTTCTGTCGGGTGGCAGAGTGGTGAAACGCTGGGTGCTGGTGGCCTCCTGTGCAGTGATGTGGGCGGTGCACTACGAGCTGTTGGTGGACTACAGTGGGGCGGCCGTCTGCAACGCGTTGGAGTGGCTGTGGTGCCGTCAGGGACTGATGTGAGCCACAATCTGGCTGGACCACGTGGGTGCCTTCAGCAAGGCGGCGGGGATCCTGGAGCCGTACCTGGTCTTCGCGAACGGGGAGAAGGCCGACCTCACCGGCTTTGCTGCCAAGTTCCCCGTCCATTTCAAGCCTACACCGGTTTGAGCGCCCTGGTACAATGGGGCATTTGAGGTGCAAGTCAAGCTGCTCAAGCTGGGGCTGGGACCTCTGCTCTGGCACCGCCTCACCACCGAGGACATCTTCATCACCTGCCTGGCCAGGGTGGAGTGCGCCATCAACTGCCGGCCGCTCTGCCCGCTCACGGATGCCGTGGACGACTTCCGCCCACTATGGCCCATTGACTTCCTCGTCACGGCAGCCTTCGTGGAGCCTGGAGTGGAGCTGGAGTCTCAGCGGCTACGGGCGGGCCTCAGCCGGCAAGACCGGGTAGTTTTGGACATGATTGGACGCTGGGCTTCAGAGTACCTGGGTCACCTCCGGGCTCAGCATCACAAGGCAGCCGCAGTGCTGAAGGGCACAGGGAAGGAGCTGTTGACAGTCGGGAGTGCAGCGCTGCTGAAGGAGGCGGCGCCGAGGCACCAGTGGAATCTCGTCCGGATCCTGGAGAAGCACCCGGACCAGCTGGGCACCGTCCACTACGTCTCCGTCATCGACGCCAAGGGCTACACCGTTCGCCATTCAATTGCGCATGTGGTGCCCTTGGAGGTGTCTCTCGATGAGGCTCTCCAGGCCCACGCCAATTGCGGTGCTTTGCTTTCTGGTGGGGATGGAAAGGTGCTGCGGAGGGAGTGCAGGGAATCGAAGGACGCCGGGGAGGCAGAGGACGCCGGGGAGTCTGAGGACGCCGGGGAGCTTGCCCAAGTACCCCAAGGGCTTCCTCAAGCGCGTCAGGGGCAGGCTGGGCCTTCGGGCACAGATGCTCCCCTCAAACTCGGTTCCTGTCCCCTGCCTCAAGCTGATACTGGTGGTGGGGTGAATGCAGTGGGAGGAGATGGAGGGCCGCGGGTAGGACAACCAACAGCGCGCCATCTACGCTGGCTACGCCCTCAACTGGTGCAATGCTTCTGACATCCCACACCCATCCCTCACTCACACCCTCTACCCAAACTTTTTCCAAAACTCTCCCCCCCCCCAGGGTCTCCAGCTGCTAGTATTTAGGATCAATTTGTTTGTTGCATTTGAGCTTCAGCTGGAGAGTTTGCATTACAGTAATCAGGTATCATTCAGGCAAGGGCAGTTAGGGATCTGGCGAATCAGGGCTCGTCCACCGGCCTAGCACCCAAAGCCGGAGGCCCGCAAGGGTCTGGGCGGCCTAGAGGAGCTGCGTGAGAGGGGCTCAGAAAGGAGGAGCTCTTGCTTGCACGCGTCACAGCACTCCGAGTATGGCCCCCGCGGTAGGGCAGTCAGCTTCCCCTCTCACACCTGTCTGAGTTTCACTGCTTGTCTTTCGTTTGAAGGCTTTGTTTTCAACTTCATGCTCAGTTTTATGGTCAATTTCAGTTTTCTGCTCTGTGATAGCCATTCCGGAGTGATGATTTGATTTGTGCTTCCACGGCTTGCATGTTTGCCGGGTCTCATCCCTTTCGGGATTTGAGTGTTTCTTTGCTACTTTGGGCTGCAGGTGCTTTTCCTTCTGTGCAAATGTCATGCATTTGGCCGGGGAGCCTGGATCCGTATGAGCGCCTTCCCTTGCTCGGCAGGGAGGCGGTCTGTACCTCTTCTTCTGTGTGCGTTCAGAGTCGTCATAAGTAAACTGGAGTAGCACTTATAACGTGGGAAACTTTGAGATTTTTTTTCTCAAAATTTTTACTCAAAAGTGAAAAAACCGAATATGCTTGCAAGCTTACCATGATGGTAACTAACCATGAAAAATAAATTAGGCCGATCAGTGAGGGTGGTAAAGTTTG
>JASANA010006651.1:0-13668 GCA_030248095.1 Ptycholaimellus sp. GST1_10
GGGAGATCTAGGCTGTACATTGTCTGAGGTGATGGCAGCTGTTGAGATGATCGAGGTAGTGGAGATGGCGGTTTTTGTTGCTGTAACCTCCGACTCTGTCGTGGGGAGTGTCCTGAGTGTCAGAGGGATTACTGTGGAAGCCTGAGCCCGGGCGACGGGGCTGTTATACCATCAGTACTAGTGGATGCAGGATGGCCTGGTGGCGCAAATCTTGTCTGAATTTGGCGGTCTGCCGGGAATGACAAGACCTTGCCTTGTTCTTTCACTGGTAACTGGATGAGGCCAATGGAGGCATTGAAACAGTTCAGGGGCACCTTTATGTTGGAGCTGTTGTCACACCTCTGCAGGCAAAGATGTGGAGTAAGCCTAGCATGACTGCCTTGCCAGAGTATGCCATCAGTAACTCTCCATCACAGTTTCTGGTCACAGCGCAGGAGTAATCAAGTATCAAGGCCTTGACTTCATGCCAAGCATCCTGTTTTTTTTCCTACCTCTCTTAGGATGTTCCTCCTGGTCGTCTTCTGTGATTCTGGGGACCTGCACATAGAAAGGTCCCTTAAGATCCAGGCTGACGAAGGCGAATGCAACTGTGTACTCTAGTCTTTCCTTCGGAATGGGTGTGAAGGCTGGAGCTGAGAAGGGTGCTCCCTCCATTTTGGAGCACAGGGAGCATTGCTTGATGACCTTGTCCATCAGCTTATGGCTGTGGTGGACCTCATAGATATGCCCTAAGGTGATCATTGAGATCTTGCCCTTGAAGTGTCCACAGCTGCGGTGGGTGTCCCTAGCCATCATGAGGGTTAGGTCATGCTTTATTGGGAGAAGTACTCTTGGCGCATAAGAGAAAACTGAATTGGATAAGGTGGTCCAGTTCACGACCCTTATGATGCCCTTGCTGTCCAGCATGGTGCGTCTTCCACCGCATTGCTTGCGGAAAAATTCTACCCACTGTGTACCAGTGGTTTTGGGATTGTTGTGCAACCTTTCCAGGCTTTCGAGGAGCTGGGGAAAGTGCAATCGCTGCACATGCTTCAGCCACAGTTCCTCCGCCTTCTTTAGTTTTCTAGCCAAGAGTTGGAGATGTGGAGTACGCTACGGTCTGGCTGTCTTCAGCAAATATAGGTAGGCTGTAAGCTTGAACAGCCAGTTGGCCAACTTGTCTCTGTAGTGAGATATCAGCAGTCCCGCTGGGCCTGGTGTCTCCCCCTCTACTCTCTCCTCCATGTAGGTGGAAGCGAGTAGACAGGATGCAGGATTCTTGCGCTCCTGCTCTCCAACCTTTTCCAAGAGGGCTGCTTCCAGCTCACATGAGGGTGGTAACTTGTTTCCGTCCAGATCATGCCCTCTTCCCAATGACTTGGGTCCATGAAACCACAAATACTGTGTCTGGGGGTCCATGAACTCATGGAAGGAAATGATCTTTGTGGCAATATCCACTGGGTTTTGTATCCACTGGGTCTAATCACAAGCCCAACTCATCGCGAATCTTTCTTATCTTCTCCACCCAGTTCTTTACAAAGACCAAAGTGGAGGCTGTTTGGCCCGCAACTTGCAACAGTGCAATGTCAGAGAGAGAAAAAGCAATGACATATCAGAGAAAACAGCAATAGAGCTGGGCTTCCAAGTGCTTGGAAGGTGCGTATTTAGCCACTGCGCTAACTGGACTCCCTTCAAAAGTCCCAAGAGCTCTGCTTTAGGAATCATGCCTTGGAGTTTCTCTGAGTTGGCAAAAGATTTCACCAAAAGCAAGCATGAGGAATGGGACACATGGTGTTTGCAGTTTGCGGCAGAGCAAGCTGCATGGTCCAGGTCTTGGCGCACATATTCCAACTGGTCCTGACACTTGGTGGCTTGAGACTGTCTTGCTTGTAACACATCGACAGTCACCGCATACCCTACTACAGAAGCATCGGTAAAAACCACAAGTGAGATGGGAATGGAGGAATCTAAGGCCACCCTTCTGGGGATTTTTATCTCTCCCAGACAAAACAGGTCTGATCTTACAATTTCCCATTCAGGACGAAGATCTGTTGGAATGTCTACATCCCAGGTCAATTTTCGCTTGACCATCAGCTCCTGGAACAAAAGCTTTGTGCACAAGGCTAGCAGCAAGATAAGCCCCAAGGGGTCCCAGGCGGAGGCTGCCATGGAAAGTAAGCCTCAGCGAGTGCTTGCATGATGAAGCTCTATGCTGGGGATGAAGAACACATCAGAGTCAATGTCCCACTTGACTCCCAGTACCTTGGACTTTTCTTGCTTGCCTTGGTTGGCTTCAGTTATCTGGGCTTTGAATTCCTTTGCATTCGACTTGAACTGGCGCATGTTCATCTTAGCATCAGTATAAATCTCCTCAATCCGTAGGCTCTTGCTGACAGGCTTCTTCCACGGTTTTGGCTCCCCAGTAATGATCATCCACAAACCTTCTTTTCAGGTCTTTGTAGATCTCTGGGTCGGACTCCTTGTACAGCTCCAGATGCTTCTCTATGACCCACAAGGTCACTGAAGGAGAGCTGGACAGGCCAAAGGGTAGCTTGGTGAACCTGAGCTGAACCATGTTGCCGGAGGTGGGCGGAAGGAGAGGATCCTTTACCCATATCAGGTCCTGGTACTCCATTTTGAGTTTCAAGGACATGAAACAGCGTTATAAGTCTCTGCAAACTAGGTATTTTGGGAACCTAGTCAATAGCACAACTCCCAAAAGGTTTTGCACCAAGTTGGGCCCTGGACACAAATAGGAGTTCAAGCTCTTGCTCCCTTCAAACTTGGAGCTGAGGTAAATCACCAGCCTTGAAGGGGTTGTAGAGCTGTCCGCCTTTGATACTGCAAAGTGTGGAAGGAAAATCACTGGCCCCTTTGGAGGGGCGGAAGGATCTACTACCTCCAAGACGCCATCCGCCAAGAGGTCTGTGATCAATCCGTTGTAGGCTTGTAAATCCTCATCTCCCTTGCTTTTCAGGGAGATGTACAGGTTCTTGAGTCTGGAAATAGCGATATTCTTCCCAGAGCCTACATGCATGGGGATGGGTTTCCAGACTGGGAGGGGTACTACGTAAGTGCCATCTTCCTCCCTCTCTACATTCTCCTGTGCACAAAGCTTTTGAGGGTTTGAGAGCATCTGAGAGCATCTGAGGGTTGAAAAGGTCATTGTGGCTTGCTGGAAGCTGTTCTGCCTCCAGTAAGGACTTGTAGACTTTCTTGAGGGAGTGGGCCAACTCTGAGGAGTAGTAAAGGCCAACTTCCAGGTTTGGTACTCCGTCATGGTTCCAGTAAACTTCGGAACCTCCAAGGTAGGTAATGAGACTTGAACCGCCGCCAACTCCTGCGCTCGAGTCTGTCTTTCAATCAGTTTGGCCAGAGTCTCCTGGATTTTGATACTCTGGCCCATCAGTTCAGACTGATGCAAAGAAGCTGATGGTGTAGGCGATGGTAACCTATGTCGGGAAAGCTTGGATGATGGCAGATCTTTCCCCCCAGATCCCTTTTTGCCACCGTTTCCACCATCCTCATCATCATCATCACCCCCATCTGGGGGATCGTTTCCCCCACCTCCAGCACCCTTTCTAGGAGTTCTTCTGGGAGGATCGTCATCTCCAGAAGAATTCTCCTTACCTCCGGATGAGGTCTTTCCCCCATCTCTGGACAGTGGAGGGCCAAAATATTAATGTTGGCGCTAAGATGATGAAAAACAAGAATTGGGTAAGCAGAGGTTGAATGGGGGGACTAGAGGGGGAGGGGAACTAGGGGCCCCAAGTCTGGTGCAGGTGCGCGAAGGGGGCGGTGGGCTTGGCGATGTTGGCCTCCCACTGCTCCTCCATCGCGTTGACGTACCGGGTGTGGCGTCCAAAAGTTGACAAACTTGAAGACAATGGTTCTCCATCCCACTGCAGTTCTGTGAGCTCCCGCTTCACACAAAGGTTTGTCTAGGTGTCTATTATAAGCATGTAAAGCGGTTTGATGTTTCGTGCAGTCTGGATGGAGAAACGGCAATATTAGTAGAAGAGGTCAGAAAAATGGCTGTCAGCAGAATTCAGGGGGGTAGTACATTCTCATACACCCAACTTCGGAAATTAATTTCTCCACCATACTTGCAGCTAGAGTGTTGATTTCGTTAGTAAGTGCAGAAATTTGCAGCTCAATTGATGAAACAGGTGTGGAGAAATTGCCATTTTAGTAAAACCACTCTAAAACAACTTGGGTTGAGGCTCAAAAAAATTCCATCCAACTTTGCAGCTTTATTTCTCTGGCCCATAAAAAGCTTTGAAGCCAGAAATTTAACACAATTTAGTCCTAAAGGTCCTTAGCTTAGGTATAAATTTTTAGAACTCTAGGTCTTTCCTGTGGCAAGAAATAACTATTGAAATAATGGGGTTTTCCACATTTTCCATTGATTCCCGATATCACTGGACTGACCAGTCTGCAAGCCAACTTGTTTTTAGATTAATTTTACTAAAATTGCAGTTTCTCCAAACCTGTTTAATCAATTGAGCTGCAAATTACCAAAGGTTTTTACCAAGGTTAGACCTAATTTATGTAAAAAAATCAACTCTCTAGCTGCAAGTGGGGTGGATAAATTAATTGCCAAAATGATGTGTACTAGAATGTATTCTGCTGACAGCCATTTTTCTGACCTCTTTTACTAATATTGCCGTTTCTCCATCCAGACTGCACGAAACATCAAACTGCTTTACATGCTTATAATAGACACCAAGACAAAACTTTGTGTGAAGCGGGATCTTACAGAACTGCAGTGGGATGGAGAACCATTGTCTTCAAGTTTGTCAACTTTTGGACGCCACACCCGGTACTGCGTCTTCACGGGCTTTGTCCAACCCGTCTCCTGCACCTTCCCCTTACCAGGCAGCGCGATCAGGATGATGCTGATCTGCTGCTGAGAGTTGGTGGCAGGGGCAACCTTGACGGGCACAGCGATGCGCATGTTTTGGTCTCCCCAGATTCCGCCCTCCGCGTCCATTGGCAGCACCTGATGACAGGTCTCCATCTCATCTACCACCTTTGTTTCTTCTGCATCCATCTCTCCCATCAACTGGAAAATCCCCCTGAGAAAGGGCAGCTGTTCGGGAGGAGGTGTTGCAGGAGAGGTGATGTGGAGGCGGGAGAAGGGGCTGAATACACCGGCCATGTCCACACCCTTGCTGTCGAACTGACCCGGGCTGGGGCCGCCCCAGTCCACGTCCTCCATCGGCAGGAATGGACCCTTCCAGTCTGCCAGCGGCATTACCAGGTCCCAACCTGCCTTTCCTGGGGGTAAGTAGGGGAGAGAGGGATGGTAGAAGTAGCTGCCGCAGGCCTCGTGGAGGGTGGGATGGAAGAGGAAGCCACCGGCGTGGTTGTCCTTCCAGAAGTCGCTCAGGTAGGCGATCTGCTTCTGCTCCTTCAAGTCCCTGATTGTCTCATTCACCCACTCCACCTCCTCCAAGGGCAGGAAGGGGCCAACCCAGTCGGCTACTGGCATGATGATGTGCTTCCCTGCCTTCCCCTCTGGGAAAGTGGGTGGAATGGGGCTGAGGGCGGCGTGGTAGTGGATGATGCCCTGGTCATCGCGGTCGATGGGGAGGAACATGTAGGCGCCCTCCATGCTGTTCTTGTAGATGTCGGACAGCCAGACGATGGACTTCAACGGTGGCTGTGGCCACTGCCACGGCTTCCCTCCGAAGCCTCCTTCAAAGCTTCCCTTCAACCAATCCATGGACAGCTCCTTCCCTGCCTTCTCCGTCCCTTCCTTTTCCTGGTGAGGTCCATGCTGATGGAGTGGCGTGTGACCCTCCTCGCCCAGGGACCACTGCTTGCTGGGGTTGGGGAGGAGAGGTGGACGGGAGGCCTTCTTGCGAGGGCACTCATCTTTCTTCATCTCTTGAGGGCTGCGGCTGCAGCGCGAGAGCAGAGGTGAGGAAGTCTGGTGAAGGTGGGCGCCCTTGGCGTCCTTGGTGCCCATCACTGGCTTCCCGCGCCCGAATCCCTTCTCTGGTGACCACTGCATAATGATTCAGTCACTCTTTCTCTTTGCTCTATTGCTTCTGCAACTTCGAGCACCTGATCATCAACTTCTTCGCCACCTTCTCCCTCACCCTCCTCCATACTCCACGGCTTGTACAAGCTAGCATTGAGGAAGAGAAGGGATGGGGGTGGGAAGAAATTGTTTGGCTGAGCACACGGACTTGGAGATGGAGGGCGACCAGGAGGAGAACCACTCCAACAAGGTCGCCGTCCTCTCCCTCAATGCGGAGCCTAGAAGAACCCTCCCCTCCCTCCTCACTCCCCAGGCCTGGGGTTTAGAAGGGAGGAGATAGAGGGACGAGGTTGCTGACATCCCTGCCACGGTCGGGGATGATCGGGCCCCAGGCAGCGAAGGTGACGAAGGCGTTGGGGAAGACGTCGGCCATGCCCATGGCGATGGCCATGCCGCCCCAGCCTCAGCGGAAGGTGACCAGCTCTCTGTTATCATTGTACGGGCCGAAGGTCTCTCTTGGGGTTCTAGTTTATATGGCGTAGGATGTGGGGGCATCTGATGGTAGTAGTGCTGACACTGAGGAACTGGGAGCAATCGCTCCTCTTTTATACAGTCCAGGATGGCCATAAATGGTGCTATCACAATTGGGGAAGTCAAGTGAGGCCCAGGGACCTTCTCCATCGGGATTAGGTCCTCGTCGATGCCTGCATTGTGAGGACCCCTCTCCACACTACCCAAAAAAGTAATGTTTCAATTACTCAAAATCTGGGTCACCTTCACTGGATCTTCCTAAAATTTGATTACCTTTCAGGAAAAAACAAGTATAATGGCTCAAAGCGCAATAGGTGACTGCGAAGCTATCCCTCACAGTTCAGTTAACCAAAAATTGAAATATTGAAATTCATGAACCTTTGTCACTCAAAAGGAACTCTGTGGTTTCGCCACCAACTTTAAAAGTAAGCACAGATTTGGAATTGTTTTATATGAATTGTGAAAAAAAAACACGTCTTCTGTTCAAATCTTGATCTTCCAACAGCAATAGGTGACCGCGAAGCTATCCCTCACAGTTCAGTTAACCGAAAATTGAAATATTGAAATTCATGAACCTTTGTCACTCAAAGGGGAAACTCTGTGGTTTTGCCACCAACTTTAAAAGTAACTACATAGGTGGGTCCCAAGTTACCAGAATTCAGGTGCAGAATGTGTAGGGGCACACCATTTATTCCCTTCTCCTCCTATGTTACCAGAATTGCTGGTGCAAACTGGTCTGGGCTCAACCAAAAACCCACATTTATTCATCATATGTTACCAGAATTCAGGTGCAGAATGTGTAGAGGCACACCATTTAATTCAGCGGCATAGACCCTTCATGAATTTTGCAAAAAATCACAGTTCCATTTATCTCTCCCAAAATTAATTCAACGTAGACCTTTCATGAATTTCGCAAAAAACCACAGTTCCATCTATGATACTAGAAATTACATATATCAAATCGTTTTAGTTTTTAAGCAAAACGAAATCACAAAAATCGATAACATTTACAGACAAACAATAATGAATAAATTTTAGTTTTTTAATTTACACAAACCAAGCTTTTAATGTAAGCATAAATATCTTAGCTTAAGAGAGCTTTTGTGAGAGGTTGAAAAGAGGGACGGACAAAAATTTTTACCCCCCCCCCCCCCCTTTTTTTATATTTTTTATGAAAAGTTGACATGTTTTTAAGACGTTTGGTAGAGTATGACTGTTCAAAACTCAAAATTCGATTTTTGGCGAATTTTTGAATGTAAAAAAATGGCCGATTTTTGAATCATCTATTGCTCACGATCTGCTAAACGGATTTTAATGATTCAACCACCAATCGAACCGTCTCAATGAGAAGAATATTTTGTTTTTTTTGTTCATTTCTCTACGATCAGTTCCTGCCGAGTTATTCACAAAAAATCAGTTTTTCAGTTCTCAAAATTTCAAAAAATTTATAATTTCTAAGTAAAAATTATATTTGCGCCGGACGAGACCCATTTTTTCTGAAATTTCAGATAATTTTACATATTTGTACTAATCAATAACTTTGAAAGCCTTGGACAATCAGAGATATTTGAGGTTAAACATTTGCATTCTCATATTGGCCCTATGTTATAGCATAGGCAAAAAAATGAGCAAAAATTTTTTTGTCTCTGAATGCCAATTTTTTGGCTCAATAAATTTCTTTTAACCCGTATCCATCTAGCTGTGTGGATTTTAGCTTCAGTTTTGACCTTTGAGTGCGATAATTTTGACTGCAACTTTTCATATGCTACAACATTGTCTATGCTACAGCATAGGGAAAAACCATATCATTATTTTCATACTCAAAGGTCAAAACTGAAGCTAAAATCCACACAGCTAAACGGATACGGGTTAATAGAAATTTATTGAGCCAAAAAATTGGCATTCAGAGACAAAAAATTTTTTGCTCATTTTTTGCCTATGCTATAACATAGGGCCAATATCAGAATGCAAATGTTTAACCTCAAATATCTCTGATTGTCCAAGGCTTTTAAAAATATTGATTGGTACAAATATGTAAAATTATCTGAAATTTCAGAAAAAATGGGTCTCGTCCGGCGCAAATAAAATTTTTACTTAGGAATTATAAATTTTTTGAAATTTTGAAAACTGAAAACTGATTTTTTCTGAATAACTCGGCAGGAACTGATTGTAAAGAAATGAACAAAAAAAACAAAATATTTGGTTTGATTGGTGGTCGAATCATTAAAATCCGTTCAGCAGATTGTGAGCAATAGATGATTCAAAAATTGGCCATTTTTTTACATTCAAAAATTCGCCAAAAATCGAATTTTGAGTTTTGAACAGTCATACTCTACCAAAAGTCTTAAAAACATGTCTACTTTTCATAAAAAATATAAAAAAGGGGGGTAAAAATTTTTGTCTGTCCTTCTATTTCAAACTTTTGACCTTCTCAGAAAAGCTCTCTTAAGATTTTATCTGATTGAAAAGATTCGGTAATTTTCCAAACTAAAATCATTTGCTCTGAGCTTCATCATGCCAGTCATCTCCAAATCCATCGCTGGCCTCCCCATCTACACCAAATCCTTCATGGGTGAAAATCACATCATCTCCCAAAAGACCAAGGGCGCCATGAAGGCCCTTCTGCTGACGGACACTTCGTTGGCCCAGCTGCCCACCGACAAGTTGTTGAACTGCAGAGGCCACTGGGCCATCTACTCCTGCCCGGGGATGGAGCTGGGCCACCTGCCAGCCCTCATCACTCATGCCCGGGAGTTATTTTCTTGACCTCTTCTCACCGTACCTAAGCCTCTCATGAGAAATGCCTCAGGACCAGGGGCATCCGCGAGGCCTCGCCGCCTACACACACATCATTGTCTCCCTCCCCAGATGCACTTTCCACCCCAGCGCCTGGACCTGGTCCATTGGCTCCCAGCAGGTCAGCCCCGCCAACGCGGCTGCTTTTTTGGTACCATTCAAGACCATCATTCTAGCAATTCTCTAAGCAAATGAGATTACTAGCTCGATGTGGATGCGTGGGTGAGGAGGGAGTCCAACTTCCGCGCCAAGTTCTGTTTCACTGACCTGGCCCCCGCCAAGACCAGCGCTGCCAACAACAAGCTTTGGACTGAGCTGAAGCAGGCCTTCCACACCTACCTCGCCTACTACGCGGGCTGTGGCATCCGCATTGGCTACTACACCAGCACCCTCTCCATCAATGACCTCAGCCCCCTTTCCAATGATCTCACCGAGTGGGGATTGTTGAAGCAGTTGAACAAGTTTTTGTGTATCGTTTGGGAGGAATAAAAAAAGCGAGGGTATCACACAGTTTCAACATCTAAATCATCATCATCTTCTTTAATCACAACCAGCATTCTTGGACCAGTTCGGAAAACCAGTGGCTTGAAAACATCCTCATTGCAGCATTCGCGAACATGTAAACAGTCTCTTGCTCCTATACGATAAACCCATCCAACGACTCCAGCATGGGGTCCTTTACTCATTTGGACCTAGAAGAAATTATTTCAATCAAATATGGCGCAAGCAAATAGCAACCATTCCGCCGACTAAGCTAGTAAGCACCCTTTCCTTGGCCATTTTATTCGTGTTGTCCCCTGCTTCACTCAGCATGTCGCCAATATCGTCATCCTCTATACGCTCATCCTCAGGTTTCAAAGTGGGACCCACATATTCAATAGTTGCTTCACTTCCTCCAGAGTCGCTTTCGGAAAGCATTAAATCAGCTTTCATTAATCACAGCTGAAATATATTTTTATAGCAATTAAATATTTACAATGAAAGGCGGCACATACCTGCACTAAAAAAGGTCTAACATTTTGAGTCTGAACCATTTGAAGAACATGGTGAAATCGTAGTTCAAGGTAATTCAGTTTACTTGTGATAGCAAGCAGAACAGTCCTATCCGTCAAATTGCCAAGCTCCAAACTTGCGTGTATGTCATCCAATGGCCTGAAAACAAAAAATTTTTATCAAATGATATTTTTTGAAATTTTGGCAACACTTAACCTTGAAATGCAAGCATTGAGTTCTGCTGTCCAATTGTTGTAAGTCTCAAGCTCCATCATGATTCCAAGATTTTATAGAAGAGAGCAGCTATGAGGCTGTGATTGGAGAGAGTGAATGAAGTGGGGAGAAGAGAGGAGGGAGGGGCAGAGGGGTGTGGCTTTTGCAACCGTCAATTAACGCCAGCCTAAGTGATATGAGGCTCACTCCAAGTGGGACAGAGAAAAAAGTTCACAGCAGCTCCAGCTTGTTCACATTAGTCGCCCTTGCTTAAAATGAACCCACAAGCTTAGCATTATTTATTGCTCAAAGGTCTCTAAATTGAGTTTCTTTAAGACTCCTTGCGAATTCCCATTCAACTTCTCCCCAGTATATCTGCTTATGACGCCGGCAAATCCTTTCATCTCGGCGTCTCCAATGGTTCCTGGGACTCCAGGGGTGGTCCAAACTCCAACCATGCCTTTACACCAACCTCCTACACCTCTAACAACAACCTCAATCAATACATCAACAGCGGGAAATATGCAAGCCTACACTCTGGTTGGGGCGATGGGGCAAGGCTATGGCTATCCTTTTCCAATGGGCAACCAATATACACCAGTTCCACAATATTACCAACAGCCATATCAATTCTATACTGTGCAGCAGCAGCCAAATACAGTCCCACCCATCGTTCAACCAGTTTATCTTTCACACTAAATTACTGCAAAGGTTTAGTTGTATATAATCAATGCAGCTTCTGGCCTGCAGTCAAATGCAGCCCGACTCAAGCCAGCGACCAAATTCACGAGAGGGTGGATCAGTGGATGTCATTGCATTGAGCAAATCAGGGGATGCCGCCAAAGTGGCAGCTCCAGAGGGTGCTGACGCAGCGGAACCCGAAGTGCAGGCTACACCAGAGACCCCAATGGATGCCTCCAATTCCCCACCAGACGCTGAATCCGATCGGGACACGGGGTCACTGGGGGAAGTTAATGAAATCATGGCTGCTGTGGCTAAACTACCCCAACGAGACAAGCGGAAACGCCATTGATCTGTAACTAACAGTTATTGACAGCAGCAGTTAGTTTTTAAAAGTTAATATATTTTCAGCACATTAGCAAGATTCAAGTACCTCAGCTAAACAACCTATCTAGCATGACTCCCAATTTTTTATTTTACAAATCATCTCAAATGGAAGGACATGTTCACTATATCATCGACTATGAATGCTTGGCTCGTTTTGTATTCATCATGAAAGCCTGGTTCCTCTTACCTGAATTTGCTCGACATTCAAGGCGAAAGGTTATTTACAAAGCTCAAAATGTGAAATGGTAATATTTTTGTTTTCCAGCATAAAGCTACATGTTTATCGATTCAACAAACGTCTGCCAAGAATCAATACCCGAAATTATATTTTGACATTCTGGATCACAAAACAGCCATAAAGTACATCAGTCTGGATGGCCCTGAACATGACACTGATATTGGACGCCTTTAGACATCAATTGATCTACACACCACCAGCCTATTAACCATAAATCTCAGACCTTTTTATGCCTTTAATGTGCTGGTTTTAAGACTTTTGCGCTTTATTTTGGTGAAAATACTCTGGATCAAAAACTATCAAATGCATATTGGGAACAAATTCAATGGTCACATTAATGAATTATTGCACGAAAGTGCAATGCATAACCTGGAGGTTGTAATAATGGAGAACTGTACCATACTACCGGTCAAATTTTGCAACCTATATTTGGAACAATTTGAATCTGTATGCTGCTTTTCTATGGTGAATTGCTCCATTTGAGCATCGGGGTCTGAGGCAGCAGTTTATCAACCCACCAACTATCCATATTTCTTTCAAGGAAATACTCGATTTATGATCATCAGCATTTATTCAAAGGATCCCTGGTTAGCATTTGTTTGAGCTGATATCATGCAAAACTTTTATATTGAAGCGCCATCTCATGGCAAACATTTGTCGAGCTTATGCTTGTTAAGCGATATCCAAAGTTTCAAGATTTACACTTCAACATCCAAATAAATCTTGTTAGAATTTAAATCAGTTTTTTCTGATTATCTGAAAAAACAAGATTTTAGGATAAACTGTTCCATTTTCTAGAGCATTGGTTCAAGCACGACTATTTCACCGGGATGTATTCACGTTTCTTAAGGTTATGTCTAGATTAAAAAGTTTTTAACTCAATTTACCATTTTAAAGGAAGGCGATCGATAAGGGTGAAAAATTGAAAGTAGCCTATCACACATCGCGGCAGAAACCGGAAAATATTACATCAAACCATGCTATCCACTTAATGGCCGAGGAATATACCGGTATAAAAGGCACAGCAGTGTTTAATAAAGCCTTCGAGGAAAAGCTGCTACTGCTCAACCTACCTCACCCAAACATCTTTTTTTCGGTTAATGCTTACTAAAAGCAATATATGCATAATTTTTATATTTAAGTCAGTTCAATATCCGCCTGAAAAAGGCAAAATACTGGCAACAATTTGTTATCAATGGCGTCGCCATGATGGGTCAATACTGGAGATAATACGGCTCAAGGGTGACGCTGATTGGCTGCCTGTGTTTTTTTAGGGAGTGCTCAACCCAGACACGCCTCCCCAAAGCCAACCCAGGTTCACTACCTATCGGTTTTGAAATGTTGCTAAACCTATTGCTTTTCACAGCACTTGTGATCAACAACATCATCTTCGGAGGTCTTGGGGCAGCTGCTTATCTATTTTACTTGCATAAAACTAAAAAGTTGTATTTATCAGGAGAAAAAATAGTGTTGAGAAATCCTGGATTTCAGTAATCATTGCCGGGGCCCAGAGTCAAGAGTCTTTTTGCCAACACCCTCTGAATCTTCATCTACATCTTTGGCCGCCGTTTCAACCCTCTCCCTACCACAAATAGCACCCCGGTTCCAGAATGCACCCTATCTATCTTAGACTCAAAACTACCCGTCATGACTGAGGCAATATCTGATATTTTTATTTTAGTTGACAGTCTTAGTTATGGTGAAGCTATTGCGTGTCTAACTAAGAATGCAGTAAAACTAATTGATCAGAGTTTTTACAACGGATCACCCTATTTTTCAAAGGATATCAGGAATTTTATTGCATGCGTTTTTATTTATCTTGAAGACAAGCACCGCAAGAGATTCCCTGCTCATTATCTAT